>CBVK0100529280.1:0-25292 GCA_900067695.1 Picea abies | reverse complement strand
AGATTGTATCCTAAATTCAACAAATGTGACTTTTATCAAACAGAAATACAGTACCTGGGACATGTAATATTTGAAGAGGGTATCATAAAAGACATCATGGAATGATATATCCCTAAGGACATAATGGACATCTTATCATTCATGGGAATCAACAGGTACTACCATAGATTTATAAAGGGATTCTCTGAGATTGCATACCTTATCGCATCCCTACAGAAGAAGGGAACCAAGTTTAATTGCTCACATAAATGTCAGGATAGTTTTAATAAGTTAAAGGAATTGTTAACAACTGCACCCATTTTAAGGGTAGCAGACCCAGATAAAGAATTCATAGTCTGCGTGGATGCGAGAAAAGAAGGTTTGGGAGGTGTCCTAACTCGAGAAAGGCATGTTATTTGTTACGTGTCCCGGAAACTAAAAGAGCATGAACGAAACTACGTCACTCACGACTTGGAGTTAGCAGTTGTCATGCATGCATTAATAATGTGGCGACACTATATAATGGGCATAATTTTTTTGTTGCTAACTGATAACAGCGGCATGAAATTTTTGTTTAGTCAACCAGACCTTAACATAAGGCAAGCAAGATGGCTGGCCTTCTTGAGCAAATTTGATTTCGAGGTAAGACACATCAAGGGTAAGAGAAACAAAGTGGTAGATGCTTTAAGTAGAAGAATTCATGCGTTGTTTGAGATAAACATTAGCAAGGCAGAAAGCGACATTGAGAAAAGAATAGCAGTTGCAAATAATAATGATGAAAAATACATTAAAATAGTGGCGGATTTACAAAATAATGTAGAAAATTTAGACAAGACAAATCTGAGTTTGGACATAAATGGTCTACTAAGATTCAAAAATAGATTATACATACTAGATTTTGTTGAATTAAAGTTAACAGTTTTGGACGAAGTCCACAAAAAACCATATCCTAGTCATCTGGGATACCAGAAAATGGTAACAACAATAAGGAAGTTATTTTATTGGACTAATATGAAAAGTGAGATAGTAGAATCCTTGTCTAAGTGCCAAGATTTTCAATAGGTGAAGGATGAACATTGGCACCCAGCTAGCTTGTTGCAGCCTCTACCTATACTGGAATGGAAATGGGAGACTATATCATTGGATTTTATCATCTACCTATACTGGAATGGAAATGGGAGACTATATCATTGGATTTTATCATAGGTTTGCCTAGAACTCAAAAACAAAATTATTCAATTATGGAAGTAATTGATAAGCTTAGCAAGTCTACACACTTTATTCCTATAAAATCTACTTATATAGCTATTAACATCGCTGAAATATTCATGAAATAAATTTTTAGACTATATGGTATTCTTAAAATGGTGATTTCGGATAGAGACGTAAAATTTACATCTACATTTTGGAAAGAATTTTTTGCAGGGTTAAATACTAACTTGAATTTCAACACAAGATACCATCCACAAATGGATGGGCAGACTGAACGAACAAACCAATTCATGGAAGATATGCTACAAATGTACGTAAGTACGAAACCAAGTAAGTGTGAAGACTACCTACACTTGGTAGGATTTGCATACAATAATGATTACCAGGCATCGGCTAAGATGAACCCCTTCAAAGTATTGTACGACAAAATTACCAGGCATCGGCTAAGATGAACCCCTTCAAAGTATTGTACGACAAAAAGTGTACAACTCTGATTATCTAGGATAACCCAGTCAACAGACTCATGGTAGGACCAGAAATGCTCCAGGAAATGGAGTATATGGTAAGAAAAGTACAACAAAATCTAAAGGAGGCACAGGACAGACAAAAAATTTATGTGGACCTAAAAAGGAGACACTAGGAATTTCAAGTTGGATACCACATGTATCTAAAAGTTAAAGAAAGAAGAATTTCATTAAATCTAGGGAGCTTCTCCAAGTTGGCACCCACGTTTTGTGGCCCTTTTGAGATCTTAGCTCGAATTCAACCTGTGGCATACCAACTGGCACTTCCCGCAAATCTAAAAATTCATAATGTATTTCATGTTTCTTTGTTAAAAATTTATGTTCATGATCCTACTCACATGATCGATTGGAATGTGGTGTAAGTGGAACAAGAAGGAAATTTCCAAGAGAAACCTCTATGCATTATGGACAAGAGAGAAATAGCACTACGGAACAGAGTCGTCGCCTAGGTAAAACTGCAATGGAAGCACTTTAGTCCTAAGAAGGCCACTTCGGAATTAGAGGAAGATTTGCAGAAATATTATCCAACCCTGTTCCGAGAAAGGAACGAACACTGAGGAAAATGTTGTACTGAAGGGGGAAATGATGTAATATCCCCCCCAAAAATGAAAAATGTTATTAAAGTCTGAAAAACACTTAGGAATTTATTTTCTTTTTTGGTAAATTCGAATTTGGAAAATTATTGCCATTTATGGAAATTTTGAATTGTGCAATGGAAGCACTTTAGTCCTAAGGAGGCCACTTGGGAATTGGAAGGAGATTTGCAGAAATATCATCCAACCTTGTTCCAAGAAAGGAACAAACACTGAGGATAGTGTTGTATTGAAGGGGGAAAGGATGTAATATCCCCCAAAAATAAATTATTATTGAAGTCTAAAAACACTTAGGAATTTATTTCCATTTTTGGTAAATTCGAAATTGAAAAATTATTGCCATTTGTGGCAATTCCGAATTTGGAATTTAGTTAATTGTAATTTATTAGTATGACTATTGGGCAAAGATTTTATTTGCCCAACCAACTCTTTGACTATGACACTTGTAAGAAACAAATATTTTTATATTTATTGTTGAGAGACAAATGGAACAGCTAGGTTGAAATTAGCTTACCATGACTCCATGAGTGGGGAACATGTTTGAAATACCTCAGGGATGAATTCTACAAGTGGAAAATCAAGAATTTGTCCATTGGAAGCCCCTGAAAATCAGGGATTTGTAAACCTATGAAAATTCCCAAGGGGAAAAGACCTAGGCAGAAGATGTTTTTGCATGTATATCATATGGGAGGAGGTAGGAAACTTCCTAGTATGCTAAGAAAAGGAATATCACTTGTTCATATGAGCATTGGCTTCTAAGTGCGAGGCAAGGAGAATTTTTCTGATTCTGAAAGAGGATGATAGCTAAGGAGGAGTTTGGAGTTCACCCTCATGGATTCATGGTCATTATAGGGGGTGAATGGAGCAAGTATATTGGTTGTTATGTTCTATGGTTGGGTGTAACTTGGATGTTTCGTTTGTTGTCTTAGAACTTTGTTCAGATATGTTCATCTACGCTTCCCTGGTTGAATGTTTTGTTGATAAATAGTTGGTAGAATAAATTGACTAAATTCTGGATAAATGTCTCATTAATAAATGGTTGATAAATTTCATCTACTTATGTTGGCAGAATTATAGTGAATCGTAGAATAAACTTTTACAGTTAAATTATTGAGTAAGTAGAGTTGAGAGAATTGTTGTGTATGATAGTTGTTGGTGATTATATGGGAGTTTCTTATTCAAGTGTCGTACTCGCTGAACCGCAATATGAATATTTGATCCAAGTATAAATATGCTTAAAGACTTATTGCAGATTGTTACAAGTTGAAGAATGTTAAGTATAGATCTACAAGAAAAATCTATGTATACCTTTATAGGTTGCAGTACATCTACACAGGACATAAATATTACCATGATAAATATAAACTATACCATATCTATATATATATGTCTGTATATTTACTTATGGGTTATTTAAATTGTACAACTACCCAACGAAGTTTTGATTGTTTACCAGAATTATAAATATATATATGTAAATACGTTGTTGCCCATACAGATTTTCAGAGCCACATGAATATCTAATACATAGAAATCGTATATTGACTATTTCAGGTAATTTTCCATTAAATCGAACTAAATTAAGTGTAGCGGAAGATTATTGTATCTTTCATTCTAGTAATCTCATAAGCAAATGTTCAATGACATAAATACATA
The DNA here is from genome assembly GCA_900067695.1 of Picea abies. Lineage (NCBI taxonomy): Eukaryota > Viridiplantae > Streptophyta > Pinopsida > Pinales > Pinaceae > Picea > Picea abies. The sequence continues at coordinate 21,328 of CBVK0100529280.1, read as the reverse complement.
AAATATGTTATCTATTACAAAGCTGGAACAAGATGATTCTTTAAAACTCTACACAATATATGTGAACATAACTATTAAATGGTGATATTCATATTTAATATGGGGTTTCCCCTCTGTCCTTTCCTTTATGGCTTAAGGATACAAGTAAACAGTTTGTTTTAGGCACCTGGTATGAAACTAATATGATAATAACATCCTAGGGTGAAACCTGTATCATTTTAATAAAACCCAGATGGGTATTATCCTTTCAATGCGGTGAGTTGGAACTCGAATACCTTTCGAGTAGGGTGCCCTTGTAAATCACCAAGCCACAAGAGATCAAGTTTTGTAAGAGAAGACAAAGATCATCAGTAACAGAGTTATGAGAACAAATCCTGAAAAATTAAATATCAAAGATAGAGTAAATGTTCAAAATTGAATTCACAAAATTAACACTTTTTCAGTTTGTAAACACATGAAAAAACACTTAGCTTGAAGATGATGTGGGTTTCCTTGATCCATCATCAGCGCTGAGTGAATCCTCTATAACCCAGAGGGGAGAAGTGGATTTTGAAATAGATGATGGGTACCCTCGCTAGAGAAACATGGGTCCCATCATTAGTCTTGCAACTGATAACATTAAAACAATTGTTCAAAACATTTTAAAGTATATATTACATTTAAACATGTAATACACCTATTTCATAGCCAGGATGATAAAAAGTACACAGTATAAAACATGTTCAATAGATTTGTCGATTAAGATCTCAGATAGGGTTTTCAAGAACAAAGTGAGAATTGATAAACTAACCTTAGAACTTCATAAGAATAAAAGTTTACATAGAGTAAATCCTTTCCTCAGAGGCATTCTTTTTCCCCAGCCCCAAACTTATGACAGGGTTACGGGACACCAGATTCAAAATTCTCAAACTTATGTTTTATTGTTTAAAACTCAATCAAGTTGAACACAGTCCTTCAAATGCACATATTTTGAGGTGAATGTTGTATAAAATTACAAAGTATAACTCAAACAGAATGTAAAAAATTATCATATAGTGTTCCAATAACTATATGATAAGTTTATATGGAACAAGACAGACATAGTTATTCCAAGAACTCTTATCTCTATCGAGTTGAGTAAACATAAATAATACAGAATGAAAAAAACCAAAGATACAGTAAACAAAACATTATATATATAATTGAACTAGCTCTTACACTATGGTGAAACTCTCGCTCCCTTTGTCTTTATTACAGTTTGGGACTCCCCATGGGTTTACTCATAAAGAAAATGTTTGGGACTCCCCATGGCTTGAATCTTACCTATCGGATTCGTTAGCACTTATGGCAAAGTTGGTTATCATGGGGTCATTAAACGACAAGAAACAAACAGTTTTGTGCCAACTGTTTAGTCATAACCATTCTGAGTATGTAACGATCCTTCTCGTTATGACAATAGCCTCACATAACAAGTGCATTTTTTTTTTTGTGTGTGTAGGAAGGTAGTAGTGACATTATACTCAACATCGCAACATGACGACGAACGCAATGCATGCAACACACACCACAACAAACGTAACGACCTAACATAAAAGCACATCAAGCACCTGGAAGCAATGTACGACATTGAACCGACGAAGAATAAGAATGACTACCTGCTCGTCCTACCCTGCAATGGTTAGGACCTCTAGGACACATAACAAACACTCAATCCCGGGTTCCCATTGAGTTTGACCATTTAAGATCTCAAGGCTGGCGACTGTTCTGAGGAATAAAGAGGTGTCTACATCCTTCTCGACATAAGAAACCAAGCCTACTAAGCTAAGGACAATCATCCAAACAACCCAATGCACCCAAAATTAATTACAGAAGCAACTAGAACCCTTACAGTGAGCAAACCAATCACATTGAACGTTTACAAACCAAGTACAAACATTAATTAATAATAAACATCAACACCCTCAACAGGAAGCGCGAGCTAAAAATGACTTCGTCAACTACCCAACCATTAATCAAGGCTAAATGGTCAATATCTATGATTTAAATTGATGTTAATTATAGATCAATTAATCAATCTAAATTTAACATAGATTTACAATCTGACAGTAAGTCACATTTCAATTAGTCGCCAATTACAATTTTATATTAGCATTGAAATCATTTGTAAATTGTGATTAAGTCAACATGTTAATTTAATTTAACCTTAAGAATGCTCTAAATTAATGATTTAACAAATATACATACAATGGTACCAAGTCTTAGTATAATTTCTTGTGAATGACTAACATAATTTAACAAGGTGGAATCATTAAATGCAGTGATTGTTAAGTCATTAAAATTAACTAAGCCTTTTCTCATGGTAGTTCCTAAGAAACTTATCAATAAACAAGGGAGTCTTTGGTATTATTTCCTTGAAATTCCTATTAAATATGTAAGTAGTGAAAATACTAAAACAAGTGAGAAGGTTTAAACCATTACTTCTAAGAAAAGTATTCTTAAGAGTAGGTAATGAGTGCTTAAATTTGATTACAAGGTGAGTGGGACAACTCTAAGGTTTAACTTAATGACCAATCCTTTTTAACCCAAACTTCTCTTTAATATTTAAATCCCTTCCATTATCAGACCAAAAGTCACCTTTAGAAATCATTATTTTCAACGGAACTACTATTTTAGTAAACATTCATTGTCATCACTAATTTAATAATTAAAATCATTCCTTTATCAACTAATCATTTGTATAATTAGTAATCATTCTTTTTTCAACTTGCTTATTAGTCCATCCCTGTTGGCAAGTAATTCAAGAAGCAAGTTAAAGTTAAGTGGAGTCACAATTTAGCAAGGAGATAACATAAATAAATGTTTAATCAGTGGTAAGATTTAATTCCCTCCTTTTCTTAAGGTTTCTGCTGATTTGGATTAAACAAAAAGGGATTTATCCAATTCACATAGTTCGACCAAAAACAAATTTTAATCTATTACCGAATGGGATTAACCAATATTATCAACATTATCCTTAGAAGGAAATGAACCAGTAAATCATTATTGTCGACAGAAAGGAATCAACCAATATCATTGATAATAATCTATAGCAGAATGGGTTTAACCAATTTAGCAAAACGTAGTGCAACACTCAAGGGAAAACACAGCCACAACTTGAAGGAAAATCATGGTCATTTCGGCAAGTGAACTCAGGATTAAACGAATAAAATCATGGGTGAATTCTACAGCAACACAGTCAACATGTTTAAGAAATTTCATGGGCGTATTAAAACAACAACTCAATCAGTCTATCAGAGCAATTTCACGAGCGAAAAAAACAAGCTCAGGAAAACATTTTAAAGCTAAAAATCGTGGGTAAATGTGGTCAGCACAAGCAACGTTTTAAAGAAAAAATCGTGGGCATTTACGGCAACCCCAACCATGCATTTGAATGGAAATTTTGTGGGCCTTTAACAGTAAAACGCAGATAAGTTTTTAAAGGAAAAAGTAGTCGATTCACAACAAGAAATTGAATGAATTGAAAAGGTAAAAACATGGGTGAATTTCAGCATCACACATTCCGTTTTAAATTTCAAAATCGTGGTCATTCATAGCAAAACAATCATCATTTTGAAGGAAAATTTGTGGGCATTTAAACAACAGTCTATGTCAACCTTTAAAAGAAAAAACATGGGTAATTTAATAGCAATCTCTTCCCATTTTAAAGGAAAAAATCGTGCACCTTTAAACAACAGTCTATTTCAATCTTTAAGAGCAAAAACGTGAGTATTTAAACAACACTCTAGTAGCAGGATGTTGTTAAGCATATCTTAGTCTTCAATATGGGTAAAATTGCCTCGAGTATGAACAAATGTAGAAAGAGGAATCAAATCATTTTTCCGTTGCCAAATTACCAATACAGCAGAGAAATGAATAAGCAATAAAAATGTTTTTCCATTCCAGGAGACTAATACAGAAATGCAGACATAAAATAAATTCATTTTTTTTTTTTAATTGCCAGTGTAATAGACCTCCTATTTCATACAACAACAACCTCTTATAACAAGTGGGATTTTTTTTTCATGTGCGCGTGTGTACAAGGGTAATAAAAACATTCTACTCTATGTTGCAACACAACGAAAAACATGATGCATGCAACTATGACCACAACATAATGACCTAAGATGCACATCAAGCATCCAGAAGTAAAGAAAAACAATCAACTGACAACAAAATAAGACTGACTACCCGCCCGTCCTACCCTACAATGGTTAGGACCTCCAAGACACATAAGCAACGCTCAAGCCCATGTTCCCATCGATATAGACCATTTAAGGTCTCGGGGCTGGTGATTGTTTTGAGGAACAAGGAGGTGTCTACATCTCGCCCGACACAAGCAAACCATGCACATAAAAGGTTTACAACCCAGTACAACATTAATTGAATGAACAACCGCATCCTTAATAGGAAGCGCAAGATAAAAAAAAATGACTTCATCAACACCTACCATTACTCAATGCTAAAGGTCAAATTTGTGATTTAAATAGCCCTTCAAAGTAGACCTAATAACCAGTCTCATCCCATTAGACAATATTTTCCAGCCGAGCTTAACATGGATTACGACTCAAATGAGCATGTCTAAGTTAGCAATATGCAATAATTATATATCCAATTAACATCAATTTCACATCTAACCTAACAAGTCTAGATTAATCAATAAGCACAACTCTAAAATTTACAAATCAACATTATCTATCAACATTAATCAATATCATTATAATTGTCATCTAATTTTACGAGTCTAAATGATTCGATAAATACAAACTACATGAACCATTTAACGCATCTAACCACCTTAACAATATTAATATAAAACTTTGTTAATACAAACTATTAATAAATTCAGTTCACATCTAGCGGTCTAACACAAAGCCATTGAGTTGCTGCTATAATTGTTCATTTTCCAGGATATCTACATTCCAAGATAAGGAAATATGAAGTCGAAAATAGAAACAATATTCGATGCATCCAATTGTTTTAGAAACAAATGCTGCATAAAAATATTTCAAATTTCAACTTTCTTTTATTCAATAGTAAGATGGAAAGATTTTGAATGTCCAATCTTTTTATTTTCTATATATTACAAACAACCTATTTCGAGCACCCCTTTTTACAATACAAATTTAGGGACAATGAATTTCTTTTTAAAAATAAATTTTAAATTTCGTTTTTAAAAAAGAATAGCAAATCGATCCACAAACAGATAAAGGTTGAAATAATAGTGACTGTCGGTTGTAGTGTGCAGATAATTAGCGAAAAAATTACTAATAAGATAATGAAAATAGGTTCTCTTTTGAGTCCTTCAAGTTATTGCACTAAAAATAAGGAAGTTTAAATCTGAGACGACAACAAAACTATAATTTATATTGTTATATCTTAAGCAGTAACCAATACGTCATTATCTTCAAATGATGAGAGAGAGATGACAAAAACCATTCAACTAAAGGCGATTTCACCTAAGCATGAAGTGATATACGTATACTGAAACCTTGTGTGAGTCACATATTAAACCTTCACAAGTTCCTTTTAGTAAGGACATTTCCAATTTAAATTAGGAATTATGAAAAAATCATTTCATGCATTCATTTAATAAAGGAACATATAGTTTCATCAAGCAAAGGCATTTCATGTTGTAATTGTATAATTGAAATAAAGAAAATTGTCATCAATTTCTATTTTTAAAAACTTACTGCAAAACCACCTATCAGTCCAATTGCCGTCAAGCCATAGGGTTTCCGAGTCATGCGGGGCAAAGGTCACGGGAAATCAATAAACCAAACAATCAGCTAGGCTAAGAAAGAGGGGTCTGCTATCAATCTAACATCCAATCCATTTACAAAACAATATGCAGATCCAAGCATAAGTCCTAATGCATTCCACTCTACAAAATAGAATAGTGTACCATTGCCTAATCTCCCGCTTCGAATGACGTCCCGCGCTTCATGCGACTCCTGCTTACTGACCGTCTAGACCTCACTGGTACCTCCTAGCCAATGCTAGGGGTACTCTTCTTCCCCCTTAGCTCCCCGAGCCGCAAAGGGGCCACACACACTATCTAGAAATTTCGTCTAGCTCCCAACTCGCCTCGCAAAACCGATCTACCACTCCTCGCCCAGCTGGGTATCCCAACTCCCATAAGTAAATCAGTCAAGTCGATATTTCTGCAGCGTAACAATACCCAAACAGAAGATGATCCTTTCTGATTCTCCTTCCTTCATTATATAGAATTTCCCACTTCCTCTCTTTCCTAAAATCTTATTTAATTAAAGTTTTTAAAATAAATTCCTAAAATTCTTCTCCATACAAGTGTCCTTCATCCCTTACATTCCTCCATTAATTAATTTATTTAATTAATTAAATATCTTTATTTCCCTCACCCACCTAGAATTACTCCTAGAATCACTCCTAGGTGTACCTAGATTCCCTTATAGGTTTTAAAGGCTTTCCCTATTATGAAATTGCTAATTCAGTTTAAAATTAGAAAACTCTTAAATGTGCATTCCTTACTAAGTTGACTTCTCGCTTTTTCCCTCAAGTTCCCCTTTTCCCCCTTTTATGTTACCTCTTTTCCCTAGTTTCCTATTTTATTTTTATTTTCCCTCTTTCCCATTTTTACTTAGAACTAAAAAGGCAGGAGTGGAATTTGACCCCTTTTCCCTTTCATCAATAATTTAGTATCTTTTAAATTATGAAATGATAAAACAATTAATTCCCTCTTAATTTTTTTATATCCACAAATTTTATTTCTTATTAATAATTTAATTTCTTACTCCCTTCATGTTACAAAATTTTATGAAGACCATAATTATTACTTAAGTGGTTTTTATTTTAAATTTTATTATTTTATTTCATTTTATCTATTTATTTCATTTTATTATTATTTATTTTTATTTTTATTTTTTTTTAAATGTAGACAAATTTTACCCCTAGCAAAATTTTAGGCTTAGTACTTAAATTCTTTATTGGGCAATAGTTAATTAGGGAAATTGTTTTTAAAATTTATTAACATGTTATTTACCTTAGCACCATCTAGGTTGATCCTTCTATCATCATCACTGCGACGTGCCCTTCAGGATGCACTAGGTGCTCTAAGGGTGCCACTTGCCTCATCTGTTCCCTTGCGCGACGTGCCCTTCAGGATGCACTACGTGCTCCAAGGGAGCCACATGCCTCTTGAATGATTGGTAGACATCAATAAACCCTGGAGTCAACACTCCACCAAGTGAACTTGTGGGAGACTAAGGGATTCCAAGGAATAAGGCCCCTGCCTTATTGCATGCCCTTTAGAATCATCGTGAGTGACTATTGCAGTCTGCCCTCATGACATCGTGGGTCCTCTCGAAGTAGGTAATTGTTAACCTACAATTCGAACCACGGTGGGAGTGCTAGTAGGCTGTGGCAGGGATGTTGTCCCCACCTCTCCCTCAACATCTCTGGTAGTTGTGTGTGACCCCTTTACTCCATATGTGAGTTTGGTCGGCAAGCTATTGTTAGCCTGCATCATCAACAAATCATGTCAGAACATATCCACATCATATCATCTAATCAGATGCACTAATATCATAGTAAAATAATCAAATCCCAATGGCACACTCCCTAACTCGATTCAAAGTCCAAGGGGTTCCATCGATGCCTTCGCATCCTCAAGGTCCAAAACCCTGCACACTCAGTAAAACCGAGTCAATAGCACCTGTCTATGTCAAAGAGGTAAAACAACATGTCATCATCCCATAACGCCTCATAATCAAAATCGAAAGTTTTAATAGCAAAATAATCTAGCTCACTTGCGAGAAAGTGTCCTCAAAGTATAATTTTTCTTAGTGCGCCAGAGCAGGATGTTACATACACCCCCTCCTAGTCTAAACCTCATTTTGAAATTTCACAGTATATAAGCTGAAATAAAGTGTATCACAGTATCATATGTCTATCTATCAAACAAAAATGGAAACTATTGGCGCATATCATATGTGTCCTCCTAGGTCACTGATTGCGGACTATAATTGTCCGACTGGACCTTGACTTGATCCACCATTCGACGTCGTAGTTGTCGAACGCGATGATCCAAAATGCGGACTGGCACAGCCGTGAGTGCCCCCTCGTCCGATACCTGCAAGTAACTCATGTCAATAACATGTTTAGGATCACTAATATAATGAGCCAAAATCGATACATGAAAAACATCATGCATACACCTCAAGGAATCAGGCAAGGCTAGTTGATAGGCCACGGGCCTCTTTTTCTCCACAATCTCGAAGGGTCCCACGAACCTAGTAGAGAGTTTATCTTCCTTCCCAAACTTGATCAAACTCTTATGTGGTTTAACCCACAAGAAGACTTGATTTTCGACCTTGTAACTACAGTCAACAAGGCACGCATTGGCATAACTCTTTTGTCGAGCCTGTGCTTCTTTAATCCTTTGTCTTATTTTTTACATTTTCTCTTCCATTTCTTGGATCACTTTTGGTCCCACCAGGACCCTATCTTCAAGTTGATCCCAACTCAAAGGCATCCAACATGTTCTCCCATAAAGAAACTCGAAAGGCGCCATCTTAATGGTGCTCTGGTAACTGTTGTTGTAAGGGAACTCCACTAGTGGAAAGAATTCGTCCCCATGCTTTTGTTGGTCCATCACGTACATGCACAACATGTCCTTCGAGGCTTGTTTCATTTGTTTGGTCTGTCCATTGGTCTCTGGATGATATGCAGTTCTAAAGTTAAGTTGGGTTCCCAAGGCCTATTGGAAACTCATCCAAAATCATCCATTAAACATCAATCCTCGATCAGATATAATCCTCTTAGGCATGCCATGTAGCCTAACAATCTCACTGATGAAAAAATTATCTATGTCAGGTTCTCGATACATCATATGCACAAGAATAAAGTGAGCAGTCTTCATCAGAGTGTCTACTACTATGAAAATCGAATCATGCCTCCTTGCCGTCAGTGGCAATCCAACAATAAAATCCATCGAAATAACCTCCCATTTTGATTTTGGAATGGCATGTGGTTGTAGTAATCCTACTAGGTTTCTATGTTCAGCCTTTACCTACTGACATTCTAGACATCTGGCCACATAGTTGACTATGTCAGCCTTCATTCCCTTCCAAAAGAATAAAGGTGTAAGGTCTACCCTCATCTTCGTGACTCCCAAATGAGCCATGTATACCACTCTATGATCCTCGCTTAGGATCAACATCCTCAACTCATCGGTGGGAGGTACGTAGATCCAACCTTTAAACCTTAATAAGCCATTGCTATCAAATGAAAATCTCTCAAATCGTGGTACCATCATTTTGTTTTGTCTGAAAAAACCCTCAACCTCTTTATACCAGTCATCATCACGCTGTAAAGTTAAAACATTTTCACGTAGATTCATCTTAAGAGGAAACACCGAAAAGATGCATGGTCTCCGACTCAATGCATCTGCCACTCTATTCACTATTCCTTTTATGTAAGTAATCTTGAAGTCTTACTCGCTATGCAATTCTGACCAATGGCATTGTCACACGTTCAGGTCACTTTGCGTAAAAATGTTTTGTAGTCCATAATGGTTAGTCTTCAATTCAAATTTTTGTCCAACAAGGTAGTGTCTCCAAACCGTCAAGGAATATACAATGGCTAATAAATCCAAATTGTGCATCGCATAGTTATCCTCATGCCTTCTCAGTTTCCTCAAAATGTAAGCAATCACTCATTCGTCTTTCATCAAGACTCTACCTAGGCCTTCCTTGGATGCGTCAGTGCATACCAAGAAGTCTGCATTCATGTCAAGGACTTTTTGTATCGGTACAGTTGTCACCAATTCCTTGAGCCTTCGAAATGCTTCCACATATTTTTCTGTCCAAACAAAATTCTTGTTCTTCTTCCGCAATTCTGTGATCAGATTTGTTATCTTCGAAAATCTCTCGATGAACCGTCGATAGTATCCTGCTAAACCCATGAAGTTGTGCACTTCCAGGACATTCATCAGCGTAGGCCATTCCATAATAGCCTCGACCTTGGCTCGATCCATGGCGATGCCTTCACCGGAGATGACATGCCCTAAGTAGTGAATCTTCGATTGATAAAATGAGCATTTGGAGAACTTCCCATATAATTTGTGATCTCGCAAACACTGTAGTACCAAGCACAAGTGCTTGTCATGCTCCTCTGTCATACGAGTAAATCAAAATATCGTCAATGAACACTTGGACGAACTTGTCCAAGTACTCATAGAACACCCCATTCATCAAACTCATAAATACCCCTGGGGTGTTTGTGTTGGATCATGTTTTCATTGATGCCAATGGTTTGATTACTTGGGAGATTGTTGGATCATATGTCTTTGATGTAAATGGTTTGGTTTGATTGATGTCATTGGTTGATTTCAAGTAATTGATTCATATTATTCCCTTGATGAGAATGTTATATGTCCAAGTGGAAACCAATCGATGCAAAGGTAAGAAAATGGATGAACTCCAAAGTGGTCCCCTTATGGTGAAAGCCCTCACGGAAGACGCTTTGCGGATTGAGTTACACCCTAAATGCAGGAGATACAAAGTAAACCAAACAATAAAACTATGACTATCCAATGAACTAGTCGGTTGCCATACCATGAAATTATCGTTTCGTTACTCTGGCCAACGAAGGAGGGCTAGTTAGATTCAACTATGTGGAGAATGACGTGGACATGATCGTGTTCGGTTCGTTATGGGAGGGACAAGTTGTAACATAACGAAAGTAGAACCATCAAAGGAAACACTTGGAAACCTCTCCGAAAACAATTATTAACCTCCTTAAAAACCTTACCTGGCACGACTTAAAGACTGATGTTGACACAGTTAGGTAATGCATCAGCTTTTAAAACTGAGACATAGTTTCATGCGCATAGTCTGATTCTATTAAAATACAAAGGGACTGAAATCCCCATCCTTGAGTATAGGTAGGGTGTGCATTATAATAAACCCTTATAATAAAATAAGATTTAGAATATACTTGCTTTCGAATTTTGTGTAAGATATTAAGCCAAAGGTATTAAGCTTAAGCCAAGTGTGTTAAGCTAGCATGTTACAAGGTCATGCAAGTAAAAATCAAAGTGTATGTACCTGGCTCACGAGTGGATCAAACAGAATTGAGTAGCAAATATTGTACCACATAATTGTTTTTTTTTATGAGAATTCTGAGGTACATTACAGGTAATAAACAAGAAAATGTCATAGAGATGTAGAAAGAGGGAAAAATTGTGCATAGGAAGGAGCATTAAATTGCGACAAAGATCTACGTAGAGGGTGGGAAAATAATTAAAGAACATACATGACGAGACAAGTATTAAAGAACAAATATGACGACAAGGTAGTGGAGACTAACATCTACCGTATGATCCACCGGAGGATAAAAAGTTAATGAATATTTAGGGAAAGAATTGAATGTGAATTCAAGTGGATTAGATTGAAAAATTTAGTGCGAAGAAGAATTGACGTAACTTGTGACAAGCTATGAAAGTAGATGAGGGGTGGACAGGGACAAGTTATTGTTGCATGCACATTCGAGAGAACAAATAGCTAGAGAGAGCCAGTGTTGCAGAGAAAGTTAAGTCCATTGCAGAGAGAGACGAGTGTGTTTGAGAGTATTATGGGACCACCGAAGATAGGAGAAGCCTCATGACAGTAGAAGAAACAATGCACCAGGAAGACATCGATAGCCATATTAAATGAAACCTTGGAAGTGTCAGCGTCAGGGCCAAGCCTGGTTAACTTTCTGAAGGATTATGTGCCACCCAAGAAGATGATGACAAAGCAGGTTAAGATACCAAAGGAGCCGAAGCATGAACTTGTTGAATCAGAGATCCCATCGAGGGTAATCATTGAGGAAGATATGTTGGGCGCGATAGGAAATCTAAAGTATGCAGACCATGACTTAGAAGACATAAATAAGTTTACATAGTTAGCAACAGACAAGTACATGCACACAAAGCTCGGTCCAGATTCACAGGTAGTTATAGTAGAGCCACAAGAGTGGGCAAGAGGGCTTGAAAAAATAGGAAGACTTAATCTTTTAGAGATACCACATTTTGGCAGGAGCAAGAAGATAAACATTTGCGTCAAGATGTTATTAAGTTTCGTCCATGAGGGGTTCTTGTGGTTAGACTCAGCAGTATCCATAGATGCACAGTTGATTGCATGAATCACGAGACTACCATTAACAAGGGAAGACCCACTCCCATTATTCACGGATAAATCTGTGGCAAAGAGGATGAAGGAAAAAAATTTCACATTTAGAGGTGCACGTGAACTGGATGTAGCAAGCATCAATTCTGAAACCATAAGTTTTGGGACATAGGTGTTGTCCTGTAAGCTAGTGAGGAAATGTTACAAAGATCAAGTACCAATAGGTGTAAGAGTAGAAACTGAGAAGTACGTCACATGAGTATAACTGAACTGGGCGACATTCCTGGTAAACCAGTTCTTGATGCATTGCAGGGAGGCACAAGATAAAGTGATATAATTTCATTATGCGTGACTATTTATATTGATTGCATTAGTGGCTTGGAGCCAGCCGAGAGACACTCAATTTATGGGAGTTGTGAAGAAACCATGTCTAGCTGCAAGGTATGTGAACTTGAGTCATACTGCACACACCGAAAGATTACTTTCACTTTCTATGTTTACAAGGAGGTAATTCAACAGATAACTTAGGATACACTAAGCATACTACCGAAGGTAGTGGAAGCGTACAAGGAGATTGCGTATTTTAAAGAAGGAAGACATCATATGTATTTCCAAGCCAAGAGGGACCTGTATCAGCAATGGCTGATGAACATAGACAAGTTGACAGGAGATGAGGTTGGAAAAATTATGGAAGATTGGGAGGACAAATGGAAAACCTCAGTACCAGAAACAGAGAATCCAGAAACACAATCGTAAGAGAATGATCTAGAAGAAAAACAAGAAGGACAAGGCAATGACACAGGAGAGACACATAAAACAGGGCCCCGGAGAGAAGAGGAAATAATAGGATAAGGGGAAATCAATACACCACTGCAAGAAGAGGATAACATTAGGGAGATTTTTTTGTTATCATCATATTTATGCATTAGGGAGAATTTTCTAACGTTAACGTTAATAATGGTAGGAATGGTATGAATTGCTGCATAGTTTGAAAGTTATAATGAATAATCAATATTCTTAATAAGAACAAGATACTTGGTGCTCTGTATGGATCTTGGGAATTTCCAAATCATAGACTACTCTCTTTTGAGCTCTTGTATTGTTTTATAACATTCTCACCCTTGACAAAGCCATGAAGATTTGATTTTGATGCAATTTGTTCTTTCCTAATGCTTTATATAATACATACCAAGTATGCTGGGCAGTTTAAAGTCATTATCTCTCATGGTTGCCCATGATATGTGAACAAATCCTTCATCATATTATACATAGAGCAAATCTGTTTTGAGTGCTCCTTATCAGTCTCCCTGCCTCACCTCTCGTGAAAGACTGGATCCCGGAATCTTTTGTACGGATTCTTTTAAATATGTTGCAGAGAAGATTTCAGCCTCTTCCATAACTTTCTCACTTGGAAAGGCAACGAGGGAGGTCCGAAGTAGATTGAGAACGCTTCTGATCTCTCCTCCTGTTTGAATTGAAGAACTAGCAAACTGCCCAATGTGGCCTTTAACGTGTTCCAAAACACCTGATATTAATGTATAATGTATAATCAAATCTATGTCGTAGATGGAAATTAGCTCCAATAACTGTAGGTGAAAACAATTTCTCCTTATAATCATGTATATGGAGTAATTGGAATTAACGAGCTAAAATTTATAGGATACAACTCAATAATTGACTTTGTTCACTACCTGAAGACACCGGGTATCCGTGTAGTCGAAGAGTTCGAAGCCCCAACGCAGTTGACTTAAGATCAGTAACAACACTTTCTTTGCCACATCCAATACCCTTTTCGCTCCAATAACTGTAGGTGAAAACAATTTCTCCTTATAATCATGTATATGGAGTAATTGGAATTAACGAGCTAAAATTTATAGGATACAACTCAATAATTGACTTTGTTCATAAAAAAAAAAAAGGGAAAACAGTCACGAATTTTTTTTTGTTGTTTTTCCCAAAAAGGTCTGTGATGAATACGTAATCATGTAGAACAGTTAAAAGATCACCTAATCTTCGAGACGCAAAAGTTGCTTAAAGATCACCTAATTATTAGCACAATGGAGATCACCCAATTACCCAATCATCGATTTACACTGAGTCTCGTTAGTGAGTCAGTTTTGAAAGCCATTCAAATGTAACTACCTGCAAAAGCATTCAATACTGGGCAGCAAGCTGGATATTTACAGTGAGCAGATTTATATTAAGCGGTCATCAATATGCAGTTTGCTGCAAAGTTTTTAAGATTGCTGTAAGTGGTATATACACTTAGGATATATCTAGGTATGTATACCAAGATACCATCTGATCACTTACATTGAGCGTTATCAGTAAGTAAGTTTTGGAAGCTATTCAAATATAACTATCTACAAATCACTTTCAAAAACATTCAATACTACATAGCAAACTAAATATTGACAACTTTAAAAGATCTGAAAAACAGTAAAAAAATGTTTTTCATATTATTACTTAATAAAAATCACTTAATTATTACCGCAATAAAGATCACCCAATCACCGACTTACACTGAGTATCGTCAGTGCATCAGTTATTTGCAAATTTCCATTGAGCTTACGGAGAATAAAGTTAACTTTTTCCCATTTTGTGATTTCCACAAGTTTGAAAATTGCCGTCGACTTTCTAGAAAATAAAACAAACATTTTCGGATTTGAGTTGTGTTTTCATTTCTATGGAGTTATTTATTATGTTTTGGAAGTATTCCATCATGGTATCCAAATATTAAAACTTTTATTGGACGTTGAGATTAAGGATGTTTCGTTTAAGTTAGAAATTCTGTAGGTTTCCGTGGTCTACAAACACACAAAATGGTAAGTTAAAAACGGGTTGGAATAAATAAATCCATTGTTTGGGAAAGCCTTAACACCAAAGAGCTTGTGGGGTGGAGAGTTATCGTTAAGGAAAAGCCTATAAAAAGGGATAGTTGTGCAATAATATATTTGTATATTACCCTAATATATTAGGGTTGATTTTAGTATATTAAGGTTAGATTAGGAACGGAAAGATCCATGAGTGGACTAAACAAATAATTAAAGTTTTTTTACAGAGATAAATAGAAATATTTTGAGACATGAATAGGAAATTGTGCAATAATATATTAGTGTTAATTTTATTCATGATTAATTTAGGAATATGAGGATATCAAGTAAGTAATGCTTTCATTCATCGTAATTCTTTAATGTAATATTTTTCATTAATAAGAAAATGAATAACATGGAAAATAGATAATGGGGAACAAATGACGGTACCGATAAATCCATAGGAGGGTTATAAAAATAATTATAGATTATTAAAAAGACAAATAAAAATATTTTGAAACATGAATAAAAATAAAAATATGAATAGTTTTAATAATGCCAAAAACATGTTGTTTGAAAGAAATGAGAACATTGTTATCTAGTTTGAGAAGTTAGAAATTTATTTTTATTTTTTTCATAAAAACATTAACCATATGTTATAGAAATTCTATTTCTATTAATTTATGATTATTTTTCATATAACATAATATACATAAGTTTATTCCAAAAACCATGGATATGATTCACAACATCTTCTTCGGTTTATTTAAGATTCTTGAAGTACCTTGTGACACCTCACACTTCTCCAAAGCAGCATTCCTCATAACCATAAACAAAAACTGAAAATATTTCATCCGCCAAAATACTTAGTTTATGTTGTTTTCGTCCAAAATGTCAATGTGATTCATTAATGAGAACACCTAATCATCTTGAAAAATGGACTGTTGTTGTTTTTATTTGTATAAAGTTATTATGTTTTAGAAGTATTTGATGTTTTTATTTCCATGTTTTGGAAGTAATTTAACATGTTGGTAATCCAACTTACCATCCTATTTACCAATTAAATTTTGGTTGAGATTTTTTTTAATTGTTTTTTTTATAAATTTTATATTTAATTTTGTTTATTGTTTAAATATTATATATTATATTTAAATATTATTTTTTATTATATTTAAATATTATTTTTAGTTTATAGGTTTTTTTTAATTGTGTTGTTAGAAAATTTTATATGTAATATTGTCTATCATTTAAATATTATATATATATTTGATAAGTTTTGTTGTGAATATAAAAGAATTTTTTGTAGTGAATATAAACTTAGCATGGAATTCATTAATTATAACATCTACTCATCTTAAACAATTGAAAAAATCATTGAATCATCTAGATTAAGAAAATTTGCAGGTATGTTAGTGACTTACTCCAAACATCTTTTAAGATTTGCAAATTCTCATACCTTCGAGAAATAAAATAAAAAATTTCATTGTGGTGAATACAAAGGTAGCATGTTGTTCATTAATTAGAACATGTGATCATTTTGAATAATTGAAAATAACACCTAATCATCTAGACCAAGAAAAGTTGCAGGTTGGTGTGTTAGTGACTTACTCCAAGCATATTTTATGTTTGGAAAATTATCATGAAACTTCCACAAAATAAAATAAAAGATTTTCATTGTGGTGAATAGGAAAATAGCATATAATTCATTAATTATAACACTTAATCATATTGAACAATTGAAAATATGACCTAATCATCTAGACCAAGAAAATTTTGAGTGGTGTGTTAGTGACTGACTCCAAGCATGTTTTAAGTTATAAAAAATGTTATTAAGTTTCATAAAAAAATCTGATTTTAAAGATATGTTTTCATTTCTACGAAGAGTGGTTATGTTTTTGAAGTATTTCCAACAAGGTATAAATTATTGGAAGGGTACAAGTAAATTTTTTATTACTAGTTTTTTTTTTTTTAAACTACTCTTATCATAAAGTTTTTATTTGATTTTTCTATTATTTAAATATTATGTCGTAGAGGAAAAAAAATCATGAATACAAATGTAGCCTATGCATAACATAAAATTATTATGAAATTGCATTTAACATAACATCATCTAACAATAAAAGTTTATGTAAAATATTTGATTTGTCCTACATCATAAGGAATACAACACCATTTAAAAAATAAACAGAAAAATAAAATGCTTAAATATTTAAGATTCTTCTTTGCT
The DNA here is from genome assembly GCA_900067695.1 of Picea abies. Classification (NCBI taxonomy): domain Eukaryota; kingdom Viridiplantae; phylum Streptophyta; class Pinopsida; order Pinales; family Pinaceae; genus Picea; species Picea abies. Next base: position 4,124 of record CBVK0100529280.1, on the reverse strand, counting down.
TACATCTTTCTAAATTTCAAGTAGCCTATCCCCTTCTATTAGTGATGAATCAAGTCCTCTTAGTGACAAATCACATGAAGGCTTTTAATGCAATCAATGATAGGTTTTTTCTTCATATTCCCTCTATTATGTTTTGTCTTGAGAACACTCTCTCACATGCCAGTATACATAGTGGAATATTAAGTATTGTATGCCATAACTTTAGGACACAAAGAATCATCCAAGCAAATTTCATTGATGACCCATCAGAATTAACACTAAGAGTATTAACAAATTTTCATATGAAGAGTATCAACAAATACATGCAATTGTTTCAAACATTTTCAAGCCAATGTTTCGAATTTTCTTCTCTTCCATGAACATATTGTACATAATGAAAATGTATAAAGAACATGATAAGGGATAAAAAACCTTTCAAAATTGAAAAAAGAAAGATCATGGAATATTCCATTCTAACTCTCTACAAGAGGTTGAACATATTCTTTTGCAAGTTGTTTGCAAATCTCTAGTGAAACAACAATGAAATTTTTCCATGATTGTTTTTTTTTATCAACAAAATCACCATATGAATATGGAATTGCTACAAATCACAATTCATGCCTATGAAAAACTACCTCTTCATGAAGAAATTATAAATAACCAAATTTAGAGTCTTCTAAAAATTTAGATAAGCAAGATGTGCCATCTCAGATCATGTAGGCTTTGCTTTGACAAAATAGGAAGTTGAGATTTATTGAAATTTGACATGCAGCTGCTAGTTACATGCATCTCTTGGATAGTTTAATAGTGGATTGTATTCTAACTTTTAGTTGTGTCCAACATCCAATATCCATGGGTAGTGGGGCATGAAATATACATCTTGCAGCCTGCAAATCCACGAATGAGTCTAGAAAAATTTTCTAACTTAATGATGCATTGATTAATGGAGGGTGTCCTCAATGATCATGATTTATCTGCCACTTGAACTAGAGTAATCACTTGTTGAGGGTATCCAAGGAGGCACCATTATGGTGATTCAGTCACACTGCAGTGAAGATAATGTGAAACCTATTATCCTATGCTCCATCCTCCAGCCAACTTGTCAATGGGTCCAAAAGGCCTGCCAGGCAGCTTACAAAGAATGCTCAATGGTAGGTCCCAATGAGACCCACTCTCATTTGGAATAATGTTTCCAAGTGCTATAAGGGCCTCGTTGACACTAAAATTTAAGATAACAAAAGGGAAAAACACAATTGACTATCCAACCAACAATTTTAAGTAACTCAGTGCTATATCCCCCCCCCTCCCCCCAACAAAAAAAAACAATGTTATTGAAGTCTAAAAAACACTTCCTAATTTATTTCTATTTTTGGTAAATTCAAATTTGGAAAATTATTTCAATTTATGGGAATTTCGAATTTGGAATTTAGTTAATTGTAATTTATTATTATGATGGTTGGGAAAAGATTTGATTTTCTCAACCAACTCTTTGACTATGACACTTGTAAGAAACAAATATTTTTATATTTATTGCTGAGAGACAAATGGAACAACGAAGTTGAAATTAGCTAATCATGACTCCATGAGTGGGCAAAATGTTTGAACTACCTTAGGGCTAAATTCTACAAGTGGCAAATCAGGAATTTGGTTATTGGCAGCCCCTGAAAATCAGGGATTTGTAAAGTTGGGAAAATTCCCAAGGGGAAAAGACCTAGGCACAAGATGCTTTTTCATATATAGCATATGGGAGGAGGCACGACACTGCCTAGTATGCTAAGAAAATGAATATCACTTTTTGTTATGAGAACTGGTTTCTGAGTGTGAGGCAAGGAGATTTTTTCTGATTTTGAAAGAGGACAATAGCTAAGGAGGAGTTTGGAGTTCACCCTCATGGATTCATGGTCAGGCTAGGGGTTAAATAGAACAAGTATATTGGTTGTTCTATTCTATGATTGGGTGGAACTTCGTTGTTTTGTTTGTTGTCTCAGCACTTTGTTGAGATATGTTCATCTACTCTTCCCTGGTTGAATGTTCTATTGATAAATAATTGGTAGAATACATTGACTAAATTATGGATAAATGTCTCATTGATAAATGGTTGATAGATTTCATCTACATATGTTGGGCAGAATTATAGTGAAAGGTAGAAGAAGATTTTATAGTTGAATTATTCAGTAAGTAGAGTTGAGAGAATTGTTGTGTATGATAGATGTTGGTGATTATATGAGAGTTCCGTATTCAAGGGTCATACTCATTGAACCACAGTATGAATATTTGATCCAAGTATAAATATGCTTAATGACTTATTGAAGATTATTACAGGTTGAAGAATGTTAAGTACAGATCTACAAGGAAAGTCTATGTATAGCTTTATAGGTTGCAGTACATATACACACAACAGAAATATTACCATGATAAATGTAAACTATACAATATTTATATATGTGTGTGTGTGTGTGTGTGTGTATTTACTCAAGATATATTTAAACTTTACAACTACCCAACAAAGTTTTGAGTGTTTACCAGAATTATAAATATATATATGTAAACAAGTTGCTGCTCATAGAGATTTTCATAGCCGCATGAATATCTAATACACAAAAATTATATATTGACTATTTCAGGTATTTTTCCATTAAATCCAACTAAATTAAGTGTAGTAGAAGATTATTGTATCTTTCATTCTAGTAGTCTCAAAAGAAAATGTCCAGCGACATAAATACATAAAATATGTTATCTACTATAGAGCTCGAACAAGACGAGTCTTTAAAACTCTAGACAATATATGCAAACAAAACTATTAAATGGTGAAATTCATATTTAATATGGGGTTTCCTCTCTGTCCTTTCCTTTATGGCTTAAAGATACAAGTAAACAGTTTTCTTTAGGCACCTAGTATGAAAATAATAGGATAATAACTCCTAGGGTGAAACCTGTATCATTTTAATAAAACCTGGATGGGTATTATCCTTTCAATGCGGTGAGTTGGAACTCGAATACCTTTCGAGTAGGGTTCCCTTGTAAATCCCCAAGCCCCCAAGCAATCAATTCCTGTAAGAGAAGACCAAGAACATCAGTAATAGAGTTATGAGAATAAATCCTGAAAAATTAAATATCAAAGATAGAGTAAATGTTCAAAAATGAATTCATGAAATTAACACTTTTTCAGTTTGTCCCTCTGTCACGTGAGAGATTTCCTATAACATCAAGATGACTACTCAGTAGATCAGATCTCATGATGACATAAGAAGTTCCACATAGATATGTTCCAGTTTTTCAACTATGATATACTCTATTGTTCAGATCTCCATGAAGCCTTCATAGTGTTCCAGACTAAGGTACATTTGAAATCAAGCATTACATTATCCATGATGAAGTCCATAAAGGAGAAAATAATTCTCCAATACATATCTGCACAGATGATAAGATAAGAAGACATTTTGGTAAAGCTTCTATCCAAGATGAAAGAGTTTGCGTACTCAAACTCGAGCTTGCGGAAACAACTTCCTTATTGGAAAAATTAAGAAATGACTCTCCAAGTTAGGAGGGAGCACTGAAAACATTATTGAAGACATTCAATCTTTAAAATTGAAAAATATTCCATTTTGGACAAATGCTTTCCTATTCGAAAAGTGGATTGAGATTTCTGACGGACAATCACTTTCCATTGTGGTTAACATTGAAAGTAGTTTGATTGTTGATGTATCATAGACAATGAATTCCCATTTTGGTTAACATGGGGAGTGGTCTAGAGTAGTCTCTCTTCTTGAGGGTTACTCAAGAAGACTGGCCTGCCTCGCCGAACAACGATTTCTCATTGTGGTTAACATGAGGAATGGTCTATTTTGGAGGTTGGTGCAAGACAGTATTTTCCTCTTGTGTTTAACGAAGGAAATGGTTTAGACAATCATTCCTTGGGGTTTATACATTCTCTCTAGGGTGCACTTTGATTATTGTAGGAGGAATGGCCCAGGGTGGGGAATCATCTAGGCTCAACAATCAGGGTAGACATTCCTTAGGGTTTATACATTCTCTATAGGGTGCACTTTGATTAGTGTAGGAGGAATGGCCCAGGGTAGGGAATGATCCAGACTCAGCATTCTTTAGGGTTATACATTCTCTCCATGGTGCACTTTGATTAGTGT
>CBVK0100529236.1:0-20763 GCA_900067695.1 Picea abies | reverse complement strand
ATCCGGCAATTAATCTCGAAACTACTCACCACAGAAATCTGAAAACAACAAGATCTATCCAATTAGACTCTTTCTTCTTTCAATTGGATCAATGAATTATTGAATTGGAAATGGTAACGGACGAAATGTACGGGTAATGAAAAGGAGTTGTTACCTAGAGTATATCATCGAATCAACTCATTCCCTCCCTTTATGGATGGGGAAAAAATGTGATTAAGGAACCTACAGATATGGACAAACTAAAAAATATTTTTGATTAAGCCAAGGTAATTCACTTATTATAGAATATACTTTCCATCTCTCTATAAAAACCCATACTTGAGATCTTGGATCAAGTATGGGTTTTTATCGGAGAAAAAAATGAATGAAAAATTATGAGATGGATTTAACCATTTTTTCTATGCATATTGATCAATAAGCTAGACCCATACTGCTTATGGACAATCTTGTCCAAGGCCCGTGTCTAGATATAAGAAAATTGCATCTTGAAGGATGTAGAGATAAGAAAAATGCTTCTTCTCCAAAAACAAAAGACCATGCATATTGTAAGCAGTGTAAATCCGTGTTGTCTCATTCCATAAATAAACACATACCCACTTCTTGTTCCTCTCACACTAGGGAAAGGTCCTCTCAATGCTCTAACACCCACACCAGATATGGAATAAATTATCTCACAATGTTCTGAACCTAGCTCATGTATCGCTTTAATGGGCGAACAACCCAACCCTTGGAATGTACTATCGTCCCAAGTTGCGAAGAGTCGGTGTCGAGGTGCCAAACCTTCCTGTCAATGTGAAATCTTGGGGAAGATCAGGTTGTTATCCCTATATTAAACTTTATCCATTGGGTGATGGCCCTTCCACTCAACATCGTTGGATCACTAAGGCCGACTTTCATCCCTGCTTGACAAGTGGATCTTGCAATCAAGCTCCCTTCTGCCTTTGCACTTGAGGATCAATTTTCGTCTGGCCCGAGGAAATATTTGCATGCCTCCATTAATGTGATTGAAAAATTTATTAACCATGAACGTTGTATTGCAAAGTTAAACAAAGATCTTGGTGAAAGATAATGTATGAGTTTCTTTTGATATTTCATTCCCATAGAAGTAAAATATCATGCAGTTATATGTATAACTTAATAAAACATAGTGAAAATAATCTCGAAATTTATGCATTTTGTTTTGGATGCATTAGAAAATACTCTATAAATGATTTACCTATAGTGAAGTAGGGGATGCAGGACCATGTATCTCCCATCAAACAAGATAGGAAGAAAGGGGAGAGGACTCAAAATCACCACCTTCTAAGTGAATATCTCTTAATTAATGAAGGAAAGGGACATTTGCAACACATGAAACTAAACATTGTGAAAGTCACTAAGATCATGTATAATGAAAGTAAGTTAAACCACTACCCAAAGTCATGGTACTTTCATCAACATGTATTCATAAAAGAAAAAATTTGTTGGTTGAGAGCTTCATGTGAAGTGGGCAAATTTTGTAATAGTAAAATAATTGAATAAATATTATGCTAACAATTGAGTTGAATAGTCATCAAGAGGATGGAGACAAACTTGCAAAAGTCTCAACAACCCAAGAATAGTTGAAAATTCTAGAATGGTTGGCTTGATTAATTTCTAATGTTAGTCACCTAAGGTAGATGGAGAGTCATAGGAGTTAAAAGTCCAAGAAACTTACTAACAAATTTATAAATGGAACCATTCCATCCATGCAAAAGGTTCTTTTATTGACATTGTAAGCTATCTTCATATGTTAGTAAACGATGATATTAGCTATTCTCTTTATACTCTTAAAAGGTTGTAATTGGTTGTATACTATTATCATCTTTCATGGGTTTTTTTAAGCCTAAAAATGTAAACATTTCAATTTACAAACTATTTTCATGTTTGTAATGTTTGTTCTTTCTTAGCTTATGCATTGTTAACAAATTGGCGTGGAGAAGGCTATCTCTGAGTGACTTGTAGGCTATTTTCAATTTCTCATAGTGGATTTAGGTTTTTCAAAATCTACGGTCAATGGACTATTTCCCATGTTGTTTGTGCTTGATATTTATTTCGCATCAATAGTTATTTAAAGGAACTAGCTAGGATTAGATAGTTGTATTTTGCATTCACATTTCTAGTTTAATTTCATTTTATATTCATAAAACCTAAAGTATGGGAGCAAGGGTATAACAAGAGCTCTTTCCATTTCAACAAGAAAAGGTCCAATTGGGCTCTTTCATTAGGTGATCGTGTGGAGTTGACAAGGGACATCTATTTGTGTTCATAATATATGAGGTTAATTCAACACAATAGATCTCTTTTTAATTGTGTTGTCTTATGCCATAATGTAAGCATTATAATGTATCATGAGTATTAACATCACATATTAAACACCATTTATTCTTAATTTTCAAATTGTGGGGACAATCCTTGACAATGTGATTGGACACATTCACAAACATCATAATAGCATTCTACTTTTACACTTTGGACATCTTTTGTAGTTGTCTATGCCAAAATGTTGAAGGGGAAATTATATTTTTTGTCTACTTGATGTGTAAGGGATGCAATGTAACTCTTCATGTAACTAGTCACTCCTCGACTAGAGCTTTATGTCTTTAAGATCTCATTGTAACAACTTCATATTTTTTTCCAGAAAATATTCTAATGGGGATTGACTCTAGTCTTCCTATGCTTCGAGTTTATTTGTCTTCCTTAGTGTGTATCCATATGTTTTGACACCATGCACATGAAGTGGATATTTGATTTTGGGTGAGAGGCTTGCAATGAACCATTGCAAAGACAACCCTTGATCCAACTCTGTGGGAATTTGGCTTAGGCCATTTTTAATTTTTTTTTATCATAATCACTTACTAAGTCTTGTAGATGTTGTTTTATTTATTTTAATTTGCATGTTGCAATGCACTTTTTTGTTGTGCCTTGAACAAGGAAAAGAACTTTTTCTTGATATATACTTTTAACAATTTGTTACTTCTTTCATATATGGGAAGTGGTAAAGGTAATATTGGGATACCAACCATTATTCCAAGCATATGTGTCATTCCCAATGGTATACAATTTCTTGAACTACTACTTGGTGGTACTTGATTATTGTCAACCCTCTCTTCTCTTTGAGTAGTGGTACTATCTTCAATTGGGTTAGTTTCACGGGCTACATCAAACATGTGGAGGTGTTTTCTTTTAATTGTAGTTCAGTCTTTTCTCTTCCAATATCTATATCAAAAATATTTTCACTTGTATCTCAACATTCTTCCAATAAATTCAAAGGGGATACTTTTGCGAAATTCTAGACCTAAAGTATTATGTGTTTACCTTTAATTTCGATATGTACTATCAAATGAATTTCATCTAAAGGTAATTGTATCATGAACTAGTTGGAAATCTAACCATTGTTATATAACATGCTCTAACTCAATATCATACCAAGTTCTATATCTAACCTTTGTTGGAGAGTCTCAAGTAGATTTATTTGTCAAGCCTTAGCTAGAGCTTCCTCTATTCCCATGAGTTCTGCCAACAAATGTGCATTTACTATCTCTCTCTTGGGGTTCTCTTCATCATTGATATGAAGCTCCTACAAGCAAAATGTAGAGGTTTTGTTCTCTAACACGTATACGTAGACTTCAATTTCCCTAAGTCTATCAATAGGAACAATCAATGAAACTTATTCTCCCCCATCAATTTGAATTACAATGGACAATGTTGATGTACTTGATTTCCATCTAATCACTCCACTTCCAATGGACTCCTAGTTCACTACACAACCACATTTCTCAAGGATTATTTCTTATTTTCTCTCATTTATGCTCACTTTTATCTTTCAATTTTTTTTATTATTGGTGTATGATGTATATTGTTTCAATCTCTCTTCCTATATCTTCCAATGTATTTATTCAATCGAAACATTTTCTCCTCTACTAATTTATTTCCTATGTTTTCATCTTTAAGCATTTAACGATGAGGTTGCATGTGTCGGCAATAGTGTATATGATAGTAAATCTACATTTTCTTGAGTTTAGTGCTTTGTCAACTTCAAAGGGGTTTTGATCCCTTTATGTATATTGGACTATGTAAACCAAACTCATGGGGATTTTGGACCACATTGGTGGTTAGTTGGGTGGGCTTGCGGTCCTACAATCGATCCAAAATGGATCCAAACAAGCAAATGGTTGTAAGAATCGGTACCTACAAGATAACTAGGGAATTAAATAAGGTTAGACAAACTATGAAAGACAATTCTAATGTGAAAGTGAATAAGACAAAAGAGAGAAAAAAAAAGAATTAAATGGAAAAAATGGAAAAAAATCAATATTCATGCCTATTGGCCTTCCCATTACCCTAGCTCTCTCTATTTAGTTTTTCATTTTCACTCTCCAAGGGTCTTTTGGCCAAGGAGATGAGGATGGATAGAGAGCCACGAATAGCATTGTAACAAAAGATTGTTGAAATAGACTAAGCACCCATTTGAAGTTGGTTTTCCCAATTGGGCTTCTAGGGTAAACATTGTGTCTTTGAGTATGGATTTCTATGTGTTGTGTTAAATGCTATGTTGTTTTTATGTCTATGAGTTTTTGGATTTTCTCTATATTTTAATGGTTGCATGTGTTGTTAATCACTGAGGATTCTTTACCAACTTTAGTTTTGAGGATTTCCAACAAAATTTATAGTCTCCATAAGCAAGAGAATTATCCCAACACCTCTTTATTCTCCTCCATTCATTTGTTTTTAAGTAAAAAAATATATGGTTGTTGAACTACATATTTTTTTCACTATTGTAGTGAGTTTATAATTGTATTTTTTCAAACTTATTGATTGTTGGAGAAGACACATTGTTTTTCTTTCTTGTCCATGGATGTAGAGGTCGTTTTCTTATTTCCTTGGAGATTATACGCTACTTGTAGAAACCTTAAAAGAAATATGCAACACCTACATCCTCCCCAGGCTTGTATGCATCTACTAGAGCTAATTTAAAGGTCATACGCTAGTCATATAGGTTGTACACACCTTGTTTGGGTTGCCTCTTACTCCCTGAGGTTGCACAACTAGTTGTCTAGGCATGTGAGTATACTTGGACGGTTGCTTAGTGATTTGGAAAGAGAGTTGAGTGGTAAATTGTGCCAGTCAATCAGAGCCTAGACTCTTAATTGCTTGCTTAATGTTTTAGATTGGTGAATCACCTTGGTTTGGACGTATCCATGTTAAATGTTTCTGGTATGGAGTGTAAATGACTCATTCACCACTTTTGCATAAATCCAATTATCATGTAGTTAATTAATTTTCATATTATACAAATTTTGATGAGAATGGTCATGTCATGATGTTTTTTAAAGAAATAATTTATAGACCTATTCTAAAAGTCTATGTATGATCAAGGATGAAGACAATGAGAAAAGTTAGGAATAGATATTACATAGAGATTTATGGATATTCATGGAGATATTGTGGAGATTATTATGTTATATTAGACATTTTATTATGAACACCTCAATGTTATATTTATATTATGAGGGCTCACGTTTGTATTGAAGTGTTTGAAGTGTGAGAGTGATGTATCATTATTGTACAAATATCGTATTGGTTAGATGAATTAATTTCCCTCATCCATGCTAGTAAATGGAATCCCTTAGAAACAACCAAAAACAAACGTAGTCAACTTTTTCTCTACGTCTCCTTGGCAAGCTCAGAAAGTTAGCTGCTTTACCTTGCGTTTCCTTGGCTTGTTCAGTTTCTATATGCTTCTATATTGAGTCGTCCGTCCAGATCAACAATTATAACCAAGGCATTGCGCTAGGCCACATGTAGGGTTTCAAAGATTATTCATTGCATTCTTACTCAGCGATGACGAGACAATGATGGTGATTTCAGATAAAGACAATCGATCTGTCCAGATCAATGGCTATGGGTGATTTGTGTGCTACTCATAAACTCTATCATTGGCTGGGTGAGTTGTTAATCAATGAATGAATCAATAGAAGAATAGCATCATAGTTCAATCTCATTCAGATTCAGATTCTATTGGTTCGCATGCCCTCTCAAGCCCATTTTTACCAGACGAAATCGATGCAGGAATCAGATGATGTTGCAAGAGGTTATTTGGATTTCTAATGTAAATATATAGGTGATTGTGTTCTGGAACCAGTGCTGCCAATTGTCGTTGCATCGTTTCAATTTGCTATCTTTCTCCAAGACTGAGAGTTCTGACAACTTAATCGGACTCATTATTACCACCACAACCTCATTATTTTTCGAGAGTTGTCGATCCAATTCGGTCAGTCCTTCACTATCCGATACAACAAAATCCTAAACCTTTTTGAGTTGAAGTAGCTCCTTCAACAATCAACCCTCTACTGTCCGGAAATAAGTAAATTTTCACTCTAGCTAAGAGAAGACAGAAGTTGTGGAAGGCGTGTGCATTAAAGTTATGAATTTGTTGTGTTGTTGATGGTTCAAGCTAGAGGTGTGATCTGAAAATCCTTAGATGTCAACTTAATTCATAAGCATACATTAACATCCGGCCAGATTTAGGAATTTTGACCATCTTTGACTATTTGCAAATATTGAAATTGAGAGAAATAAAAATGTTGAAATTGAGAGAAATAGAAATAGAAAATAACAATGGCACATTACACAAGTTGTTAACGTAGTTCACCCATCTTGGGCTAAGTCTCCGGGTTTGCTTCCAAATGAAAGACCGCTTGATTAATGTCAAATGCTTGATACAATAATGACTCTAACTTGTGTTATCGGAGTGATCTTATGATCTTCTATACAAACTCATTTATGATCGTCAAAATCAGCTCTGGCTCAGAAAACTGAAACTTTTGACTGTAAACACTCTATATCTTTCTCAAAAATCCCAAAGACACAATTATAGCATCAAAACTAAACTTGGAGAGTTTCCTTGGCATGCAAATCAATGTGCCAAAAGGAACTCACTCTGAGTTCTTGCATGAACTCATCGTCTGGTGCAATGGCAAAGGAATTTGTTTAAATAATAGAGGTTTGGGGGGTCGAATCCCACCTGACCCAGTGTATTTCGGATTGGAAAATAAATGAAACTTAAGTATAAAAAGATTGGTGGTTTTTACAAAGGAGCATGTTGGCGCATTGGTCAGAGTGTTGGTTAAAGTTGTGGACCGTGGTTCATCGACCCGGAGGACGCGGGGTCGACCTCGGTCGACGCCCATATTTGGCATATATTATTTAATGCAACTTAAATATGGAACTTTATGCTATATTGTTAAGTCACATGGTTTGGTCTAGTGGTAAATCGTTGGAATATCCGTCGGAGGTCTCGGGTTCAATCTGCATCGAGCCTCAAACAAATTTTGATACCCTTAGCCAACATTGGCCAATTGGAGGATGCCACATGGTAGCCTCTAATTAGGCCACATCACGGCCACGTATCCTGAACAGTGACTTGTCCTATCAACATGTCACGTCACCATCGTACCTGCCACATCAACACCATACCTACCACGTCACTTGTCGTACTGCCACATGTCATTCTTTCATACTGCCACATGTCATCCTTTCAGTGATGCCATGTGGCATCCGTATAGTGCCATGTTTCTATATTGACATTCCATGTGTCATTTGTATAGTTTGTACAGTGGCACATGTCATCCTCCCAGATGCCATGTGGCATCTGCTTTTTGTCATTTTTCCATGTTTTTGCCAAAACTTTTGAAGGCCATAATTTTCTCATACGACCTTTGTTTGAGCCCATTCAAATTTCATTGGAAAAGTCTCATCGAGCTCTACGCAATGGAGTCATTTTCATCATCATTTGATACTGTCAATTTTTTAGTGTTCTATATCCTCTTCGATCAAGGTGTGCATCATTATTATATTTATCATTGATACAAAAGTCTCATGGTTGTAGTGTGAAATTGTAGACTTTAGAAATACTTGAAAATTGCTAGTTGAGTGGTAATATTTTTGTGTTTCTACATATAGTCAAAGGAGAGTTAGATTCCATGTTTATCAAGTTAATTTTGTCTTCAAGATTGTTGTATTGATGAGAGTTATGTGCAATAGTCTTGAGAAAAGACATTGATGTTAATAGTTAAGAGTCTTGAAATGCATTCAAATAACAATCTATTTTAGGTTGAAAATCAAGAGTTTTTAATTTAATGAGATAAAGTTAGTGTATAAGAGTTATTTATGTAAGGTCAAGTCAAAGTTGAATTTTTTAAATTGAGAGTTTGACAAGATGAGTCAAGGTCAAAGTCAATTCAAGTTGAGGATGAAGTGTTAAAGTCAAAATCAAAGGTGCATGATCGGTGTTACCTGGCACCTTTATCATTGTTGTGTTTCAAAGATGGGTGCATGATCATTTGTACTCAACCCCCGATTTGTTGTGTTACTTCTTGACAAGTGAGTGTGATTACAAGCAAGCATGATTACAATGATACTTTATAATGGGTAAAGGAGGAAACCGACTACAAAATGTCAATCATGAAATTAAATTGATGCAACATGAGCTTGATTTTGCTCTCCATGAAATTTCCATATTACATAATCAAGACAATTCAATAAGGAACAATTTTTTTAAAGAATTTGTTGATTACACCAGAGAACGCATAAGTAAACTAGAAGAAATGTTGGAATCACTAGATGAATGGGTAAATGATATTATCAAACTTAATGATAAGAAATATCAAATGATAGAATCATTGCAACAAGACTTACTGGCAAAGGAAAATTGTTGTTAGCACTTGAAGGTGAAGTAAGAAGAATGAACCCAAAAAAAGTAATGAACCCAGAAAAAGTGATGTGTGATGCAATTTGTGATACTAGTGACTTGATTAAGAAGATTGATAGTTTGTGTGATACTTGTTTTCTAGTTGATGATAATAATGTTGATGTACATATGCCTCTCTCTTGGTATAGGACTCCAAATGATGATGCTTCAAACAATGATCTCGATGATACTTCTAAATATGAATCTCTTACTTAAGGCGACAAAATAGGTTTCTTTGAAAAGCACACAAATGGAATAGGTTCAAAAATTATGAATAATATGGGTTATGATGGAAAAGTTATCCAAAATCCCATACAAGTATGTGCAGTACCAAGAAATGAAGACCTTGGTTATGAAGGTCAAACAAGCAATGCAACTATTAAGTTTATGAAAGCAGATACATTGATAACAGGTGAATCATCTACAAGTCATAGTAGTAGCAATGAACCAAGAGAAGAAACCACAAGAACAAACCAAGTACAAAAACAAGAAAAAGAATGTTACATTCACTGTGGCAGAATAGGGCATGCAAAGGAAAAATCTTGGAACTTACATCCCTGCAGTATTTTTGGTCTTACAAATCATGATCATCACAAGTGTTGGAATCAAGAAATATCAAAGCTTCACATATAGATCCAATGTGGTTGGATAGATTTCCATGAATGGAAGAATGTTGTGTTTATGTTGAAAGGATTTTACAGGGTCAAGTCTTCAAATGTAGAACAATATCTCCCATATAAAGTTCATGAGTTAGTTGGTCCTCCAAAGTTTAGTTGTCATTAAAGTCAGTTAAACATGTTTAAGAAAGAGTTGTTAGTTTATTGAGTCATTTGTTTGAGTCAAGTATTTTTTGTACCGGTTCATGGTAAACCAAAAACCACTTTGTAATGATAGATGCAGGTTTGTGCTCATCCAAAACCACTTGATGTAATGAATGGTTTGTGGTAAGACGAAACCACTTCAAATTTGTAATGGTTAAGGGTGAGCCGAGGAAAACCCTAGGTATGTTGTAATGGTTGAATGGTAACCCATAGAAAAACCCATAAGAAGATCAAGGGTAAGCTAAATAAATACTTTATATGAAGGTCATGCAGTACAGATGACTGTGTCAAGATCCAACTCATGTTGATATAGGAATGCAACGACAACTGAAGAAACATATGTAGATGAAGAAGAAAAAATATGATGAAAACATCTCAATACTTATGAATCATAAGTATTCATTAAGGGGGCGTATGAAGGAATAATTCATATTTATAATATGAAGAAATTATATCATTCAAAGTAGACTTATTCTAGAATTCTATGTATGATCAAGGATGAGGACAATGAGAGAAGTTAGGGATGGATAAAAAAATAGATATTTGTGGAGATATTGTGGAGATTGTTATGCTATATTGGAAATTTTGTTATGAGAACCTCAATGCTATATTATGAGGCCTTACGTATGTATTCAAGTGTGAGAGTGATGTATCATTATTGTACATTAATAAAATGTGATCTTTGTGAGTATATTGTTCCTCTTATGTAAGATTTATGTGTGTAAATTAATGTTGCTTGTTGCTCATAATACCAACACTTTTTGGGTTGGCGTTTTAGTATAAGATAATGTCCATAGCATTAATTTTTAATGGGTGATGGTCATGTTGGAATTTGAGTGTGATTATATGCTCAGGGACCCTAGAAGTAACTCCTTCACCAACTGAATGAATTACATTTGAACCGTGTATGCAATTGCTATGTCAAGCCTAAGAATAGTCTCATGATAAATAGATATTGGTCATTGAGAAACCTAACTTGTTTATTGGTTGCAATGAATCTACTATTGAAGTTATTCGCTTATTCGAACAAATTATTATGTCATTATTTAATGGAAAGGCTGGGTTGAATTGATGTCAATCATACCTATTATGGTTTCACCTCACAATATGTAGAATAGATGAAGATATTTGACCTGGAAACCGAGAATTGCAAACCAAACCACCTTCTCATACCTCAAGAGTAGGAGAAAGCTTGAAGCAGAGAAACACAACCAAATTTTTTGTTCTCACTCGATGATGGAGAATAGAGTAACCAACTTAGAATCTTGATATTTATTGCCATTTTTATGTGCATTGTTCTAGATGGATTGAGTATATGTAGATGATTTTATTGCATTGATTGAATTAGAGACTTGATTGGCATACTGAATAGCAGATGTGGTTTTATTGTAGCATTGATAAGGTGTAATTTATTCCCACCATTGGCACTTTCCTTGGCCTTACAAATTCATCAAGAAAACCCATCCTTACATGTTGTTGGAGATTGAGTAGGGAAGTTGCACTCAGAATTGCATTGATCATAGAAACTAATACGCATAGACCTTATTGTCATTACATTGTCAGTTGGTTGTTGTGCATAGGTTACATTAGACAACAATGATCCATTGGTTGGCATATCATAGACCTTACAGTGATAAGGGGAACAAATTTCTTCTTACAGGGAAAAGGTTACAATGATAATATAATCCTTGAAGTTTATTCTATAAAGAGAATATATTTTACATTCCATAGAGGATCTATGTTGGTGAAGCGAGTTGGTTATAAGTACCTCATTTACATTATCAACAGTTGAGGGTTTGTGGGTAACTAAATAAACACCCTAAACCTATATATACTTAGCCTCGTTTATAAATCATTGAATAATTCCACTTATGAATTGAGCTTATGATCTGTAAAAATGGAATTATATCACACTCACTTCACCAACATGGATCCTTTTAGAATTAAAAAAAAATCTTGCCTCTGTCTCATCTCCATTCTCAGGATTGTACAAAGTGCTATGTCTTCTGGAGACTACTAGGATCCTTTCCTCTGGCTTGTACAAGAATATTTTCAATCACCTTGTTCTTCAATAGCATGTAAGCTCTAAAACATGTCAATGAATGCTCAGGATGAATTGTTGGCTCCTTCTTAGCATAACCAACACACATTACGACCATCTAACAGGAAATGGTATATAATAAGTGAGAATCTAAGTTGTTTCTTTGTTGTTGAGCATCAACAAGAAAAATGAATGCCTCTGATGATTGTCTTTGATCAGGGGATCAAATTTTGCTCAAAAATTCAAATTGCTCAGAATCGCTTCAAATCGGACGAGTGCGTAGGCCTCGTCGTTGCGAACCCAACGCAACTTGTTTGGGTTCAAACAGACGTCGGGAGCAAGAGATATCACGTTCTGTTCAAAATGGCAAACAGGTAAAAAAGGGATGATGATTGTACAGTCCGTACGGACGATGACGTGGCAGACTGTACGGATGATGTGGCAGGCCATACACTGACGTGGCAGAAATTTATTGGACAGATGGCATATGACATGTTTTATTGGCAACGAATGGGGATGCGACACGTGGCCCAATCGAAGGCCGCCACGTGTCACTTGCTTGTTGGTTAAAACCTTTGCACTCAGCAGGAGTCGACCCCGTGACCTCCGGGGGCAGGGTAAAGCTTTGGGAAAGGCCACCCAACCAGCGTGCCCACGCATGTTCCTTGTTATATATGTTCCAAATATTATATTTAACATTGTATAATGTACATTTGGGCGTGGGTCGGGCCGGGGCTAAGCCCCGACCCATGGTCATGTGTTATATTATATGCGACCAGCGCTACGGTGGTTACCACCGTAACCATATATTATAACCGTTTGTTATATGCATGCGGTTTGGCATACCATGTGACCACTATACCAATGCGTGCGGGTTTGATATATGGTTCCAACGGTTGTTTAAACATTGAGCCCTGTTGTGTTGGCGCGCGGTCATATGACTGCCATGTGCCCACGGGCCTTGGTAGTTAGGGCCAGCGCATAATGGTTCGACAGTTTGGACCGGTTGTGCGGTTGCACCTGATTCCAAGTTTTTACGCTTTAAATTGCGTGTGGGCTAGGTTGAGCCAGAGGAGGTGCATTTTGTAGATGTAGAGACAACAAGCTTGAAGGGGAGACTTCAAGGAAGCCTATCTTCTTCATTTTTTGGCCAAACGAGGTGCCGAAAAAGCCCAGCTAGGGGTTTGTTATGTGTTTTCTGTTCATTGATTATGTTGTTGTTTATATGCATCTTGAATGAGTAAATCCTATTAAATATGTGTTTTCAAAGTTGATCCATTTTCTTTTTAACACATAAAATTTAACTTGCAAATATTTTCAAGAAAAACAAGTCTTCTTCATTTTTTAGATCAGTCTTCAAGGCTTGGAAAATTCCCTAGGCCATTGCTTAGAATGGAGAAAATTGCACTAAATTAGGTTAATAATACTCCTACAAGTCCAATACACCAATGGGTCTTCAAAGTTCTTTTTTATATGCTATAGTGGCCAATTACTAATGCTACTCTTGATATTATCCTCTCCTTAGCCAAAATACCCACTAAGAATGAAAATACAATAATAAATAAGAGAGTTAGAGCATAAGGGAAGGCCAACAACCGTGACCCTTTGTTTCACATTCCTCAGTCTTCTCTCCTGTTTTAATTTTTTATTTTCATTTAATTCTCCCATTTTTATTTCTCCCTCTCATTTTTTTCTTATTCATGTTTTACATTTGCATTGAATACAAATTTTCACTAACCTTCATAAATTTCTAAACTAATCATGCAAGTACTAAATCTTACACCCATTCATTGATTTGGATCACACCTCCCCATTGAGAGGCATTTTCATCTCCAAAAGATTGAAGAAAACCACTCTAGATCAATGTACCTTATGCTTGCTTCTCTAGAACATGGATCTAACTCTGGCTCTAGCTCTAACTATTGTCTCTAATCCCTAGCTATGGCTCTAGATCTTGTTCTTACCTCACTTGTTCCCACAATGAAAAATTATGCTCACTCACTCTCAACTCTGAGAAATCTCTAGATATGAACTGTGGACTCATCCATTCCCATATTCCCTTCAGTCTTGGAGACAGTCCATATTGGCTACCATTAAAGCCAAGTCAAATGTCGTTCAATGTTCAGTGTGACCCTGGCAAGCTATGCCATCATGTCTCAATCCCTCAAAAGGAAGTGTGGTATGTCTTCTCTTGCTAGGATTTGTTTCTTCCCAGCATGGAAACAACTCTATAGTTCTTTCACATATTTTCAAGGGTCGATATTATGGTAGTTGCGGGAGGTATTAACCTCCATGTGTAACCTTTGGCTAGAATAGAATATTCTGGAATCAAGAGAAACCCTAAACAGATGTGTAAAAACCCTAGAAGACAAGTAGTCTCAATAAAATAAATAATATAAATATATTATCTTCCAAAAAGAAAAGTCGCCCCATATAAGTGATAAGAACCACTATAAATAGGAGGTGCTTTAGATCATTTGTACTCACTCACTTCACTCACTCTCTCAAGTATAGTGCAAGTTTGGAGTTGTGGCTACAAGAATGGAAGTTGGATCTTCTAGAGTGATTCTTGGTCTCTCTCTCTAGCGCTATCTAGCCTAAGATATGTGCCCTACATTTTAGTATCTCTTGGTGGTATTCTTGGTGACATTCTTGGTGGTATTCTTGGTGACATTCTTGGTGGTATTCTAATATTCTTGGTGGTATTCTTGGTAAGTGCAACTACAACTGTTGTAGTTGAGTATTGTTCTTTTTCTGTGGTTTTGGTACTTTTTGTCTAGAGCGTTATCTTTGGAGAAGGATGCACTCTCTTGGTTATTTTTTGGTTCTAGCGTTTCTTCCAGAACCATTCTATCTAGAAAATGTTATGGTGCTCGGGAGTGGCTACGTGCCTATGGTTGGGTGAAAATATTGTGATATTTTCTATGGTAAAATGAGCACATTGAATATTTTAATAGGTTATGGGCCCAAACTACCTTCAGAACAATCTAACCGCTGGAAGGTAGAGAGGGGGTTCTTTGTCAAGCTCGTTGTAGTTGCAACTAGGGTTTCTGATTTTGCAGCTGCAACAAACCCTAATCTAATTCTTTGGGCACCTTAAGTAAGTAATTGGACCTAATTTATGAATATTCTAGTGCTCCCTATCCTAGCACACCCTCTGGTGTCCTCAGCCAGCAAAAATGTCAAGTTTGAATTCGTGGTCAAAGTCAAAGTCAAAGGTTGACTGGTCAAATTCAAAGGTTGAATTTTGGTCAAAATTGATTTTTTGGTCAAATTCAAACTTTGAATGGTCAAAGTCAAAGTTTGACTGGTCAAAGTCAAATTCAAAGGTTGACTTTTGGTCAAAATTGATTTTGTGGTCAAAGTTGAAATTTCAAGGTTTCTAGCTTGTTCTAATCATTGAACCTTTTTTATTCAATTTCTAACCTCTTCTTGTCAAGACGGTGATCCGTATTTATTTTCAGAATGAAATGAAAGCAGAGAAATTACAATGAAATACTCATGAAAATTTCCAGAAACAAAGAAATACAACAATACTTGATTTCTATTAATGAAAGAATTGTAAAGAGACTGTAAAAATACAGAGTGCAAGACTCACTAGAATGGTAGCAGCTTTATCTCTGAGAAGAGATGTGAAAGCTACACTCATTCGCAAGAAGATGATTACAATGAGACTCTGAAGGCCTTTTTATGTCAAACAAGAATGCCAAAACCCTAGACATCCAAAAACCTAACCCTAGGAGATGAAACGCCAAAAGTCATGTGGGCACCGTTTGGGTAAGTTAGTACATTAACTTCTCAAGGTCGTAAATTTTGCATACGATCTTCGTTTTAGGCGCGTGATAGCCCATTGGAAAGGTCTTTTCAAAAAATACTCATTACACCATCAAACTCTGACTCCATTTACATTTTGACTATGGAGATCCAAAATAACATTGTTTAGGGCCCCAAAACGGCCCTGGAAATACAACAAGATGCGTTGACATGAAAACATACAAAATAATCTAGTTGGATTAGGTGGGAGGCCACCAATATCCACCTAAAATATGTGTAGGGCTCCATACATCCTAGGAAGTGTAGAACCCACAATTACAAAGAAGTACAGAAGAACGTGTTGAACTAAAAAATGGCAAAAGGAGCCAGTTGGAAGAGGTGGGTGGCCACCAATATCCACTAGGATCAATCCTCCCCCCTTAGGAAGTGTTATCGCACAATTTGTACTTTCCCAAAGCCAAAGGAAAGTGAATACTAAATTTGTGTAACAAGGAGGATGTCATATCACTGTCACCTTAATAAGATGCCTCTTTCTATTTAGGAGTAGTATCCCAGGGGAGACGTCCCCGGTGACCTGGGGGTTTGAGAAGGCTAAGGAAAAAGTATTAAAAAAGTCCCACCCCTCTCACAGGTCACTCTGATCAAAATTTTCAAGGGTTTTAATGAGATGAAGCAAAATAATATTTAAGTGTACCTGCCCAGAACAAGACAACAAGAAAAGATGTTATTTGCAAGTACCATATGATGTTAGTGCTTCATAAAACCATAGACTTTTGATAAAAAGAACAAGCTGATATAAAATCTGAAGCAATAGAAGTATTTATAACAACAATATATATTTAGCAAAATCTACACAATTATTCCTCAATAATGCTTAAAAAATGACAATAAATGATAGCATAAACTTGAGGAAATGATAGTAATTGTCAAAAGCAATGATGGAAATGTATTATCATCTTTTGATCTTGCTTTTAATATGAATTTGATGTTTTTATAGATGGTTGTAGCAATATTTTGCAACAATGACAATTTAGTTAGTACGTTAGTCTAATCTAAAGTTAGAAATAGTTAGTAAAAGTCTTAAGGTAGATGGTTTAAGAGTTTGTTTGGTCAATCAATCACTTGCAAGGTGCGAACTAGTGCCTTTTAGGGTAAATGGAGTCAAAGTTTGCAACGGAAATTCTTAGAGGGAAACAACAAATTATAATAGATGAACAAAAGGAAGGGGAATATGATTGAGGTGTTAGTAACCTAAGGCCTCAACATCTAAAACCCTATAAGGAAAAAATGCTAGAAAGTAGGTAACCCCGGGCCCTAGTGATTTCCTTCTTCTTTAGATCAAACTTGAAATAAAATGTATGAAGCTTAATGAAGCAATGCTACTAGAGTGCTACAAAGTTAGGGCTCTAGTGTATTATTCAAGGGAGATGTTCTCTAGCAAAATCAAGTAGGTGAAAAATTATAAAGAAAAAGACAATAACATGTGTTTTTCTCCTAGGTTTCAAACTAGCAATTTCATAATCTTAGAAATGAATAAGCAAAGGTACCATAACCGTTCAAACAAAAAAAAAGAATTGCATATTTTACTTACTTCATCAAGAATAATCTAGTAACAAAACCCTAGTTGAATACTTTCCACCATGAAAATGCCAAAATACATCAAGAATAGCCTCCTCCAAGAGTTGCACACCACTTAATTTTAGCCAATAAGCCTTAAAAGAGGTCTGAACTAATCATCTCCCCATATGTACCTGTCTTTCGGGCATGTAACTGCAGCAACAACAAGTACTTCCTCCATGGACTCATAATTCACAGGGATCATAGCAATGTCAAGCACATATAATAATCAAATTACCCAAACATGTGCATCAAACCCCCCTTTACCCAGAAAAATGCTCAAAGACGTTATGCAGTTTAACAAGACAGGTTTGGAGAGGGTCTCGGGATTTCCTATTGGGATAATCCTCCTTAGGTTTGGGGTGTTTCCCAAGTGAATACCAATCTAGGTCATGTATATGTATGAGATGGTGTAGGGAATGTTTGGGCAAGGGGTGCAGTGATAATAGGGAAATGTAGGTCTTACATGTGGGTTCCTTTGTAGAGGGCGAGCTGCACCTTGTCATGGATGCTATTGTTTCCTATCCCATTCAATTCCTTTTACTCTTTTTCTTATTTCTTTTTATTTTCGAGATAATAGCTGGAGGACACTGTCCTAGCGTGGTGACCAGTGGTGACATTGTTACCCACAAGAATTTCACAGAAATGAGAGGTTGGCTTGTGATGAGACCCCCTTTCTCTTGGCTATGCCACCAAGAGCCACTACCCTAGTTTGGTGACCAGATGGATGGCAGTGTCATACCACTACATGCGCATGGACCTAATAGACCAACTCATGATGAGACCTCCTATCCACCAACTAGATCTTGAGTTTTATTTTATGATCTTGAGTTTTATTTTATTTTATGTTTTCCTTTTCTTGCTAAGAAGCCATTTATTAATTTCTTAGGAATCCCTAGGTGAAGCAGCTCAAGGTTTCATTTTGGATTTTAAATTTTTCCAGCTACATTTACCCTTTGGGCCTTTATCCCCTTCTTCCCACAAGGCAAGGTACAACCCTTACTAGCTTGGTGAACCCAATTCTCGAACCAATGTAGGGGAAAGATGAGAGGGACAATGATGAAAAGTGGTAAGGATGGAAGGAATGGACGATGTCCTTTCATAGACCCACCCAATGGAAACTCATTCCTAAGGGAACCAACTTACTAGAGAAATTTGTCAAACCCCCCAAGTATGGAAGTCAAAGAGCATAATTTCCAAGAAAACGTCATGAAACAAAATAGAATTGAGTGCACATATTCAAATTATTTGAAAATTAGAGTGACATTTACCATGATACCCAGACTCATTACCTCATGGAGCAAGACCCATTGCTACTTCAGAATTGGGCTGATGGGATGGATGATCTTGTTGTTGATAGATAGGAGGTGTTGAATAAAATATGGGCCCTCCAGGGCCAAGATCAATTCATATGGCTCTCGGTAATCCATTTCTAGGACCTATGGGCCTCCAGACATAATATCCTTAGTTATCCCTAGGATAGGGGATAACATGAAGCAATGGTATCCATTGCATTGAGTGCCCATGGAAGAGGGGAAAGCATGTTCTGAATCTGAATCTTGGTGAGTTGTGTGCTTTGTTAGAGAAGTTGTGTTGCTTGGTCTGTGGAAGAATGTCACAAAACGGTTGTTGGAGGGGTTGAATATGCTCCACCTACCTGTTGTCTCTAGGTTTGACGGGTTATTGTGTAGGCACCATTGTAGATGAAGAAACAATCTCTTCCTTGTCTTTGACAATCTATTTTTTTTGGATAGAAGGTGGTGAGGCCAGAGTGGTTGTAGCGGTATTTTGTGCATCTTTTGAACAGACTATGAAGAGGATAAATTTTGCAGTGAGAGAGATTACCTTGCGACATTGTTTTGGTGGAGAAGTAGTCGGAACTACCTCTGGTATCTGATAGAGCTTACCTCCCAGAGTAATAATGACACTATGGGGTCTAGACTCATAGATAGCATGATGTCTCCACATATATGGTTGGCCCAAAACCACATTACAGACATCAAGAGGGGAAACATCACACACTACCTCATCCTTGAAGGGTTGGATGCCATAGGAAAGGTGGCATTGTTGGTTGACACAGAGATCTCATCCCTAGTGAAGCCACCCGATGTTATATGGATGTGGGTGTGGTGTTGTCGACAACCTCAACTGTTTGATGGCCTTAGATGAGATGATTTTCTTCTGGCTACCATTATCAACAATGAAATGCAATGGGGTTCCCTTCACCCACATATATGATTGGAATAGGCACTCCCCCTCTTCAAGATCTATTGATTCTTCTGGTTGAATTTTTTCAGTTGTGAAAATGGCAGTGGGGTTTGTGTTGATGATCTGTCTATTTTAAATATTTTATGGATCGGATTCTGAATTAGGGTTCGGCTTCATGTCTTTGACCTCGACCACCAATGACTATTTTGAGCAACATTCATCAGTGTTGTGCCAATGGATTTTGTGGAAGTCACACCACTTCCCAGTGTCATTCTCCATCTTCCCTTTACCCTTTTTGTATTTTTTCTTGGATTGTTTTTCTAGGGGTTGTTGGTTAGGGTCGTATTTACCGTTCTTTGGTTGTTGCAGATTTGCAGACCTGAATTCCCATTTGTTCTGGTGCCTAAATTTTTGCTTGATTTTGACAACATATCTATAGGCAACTCCCAATGATGAGATGTTTAGGAAATCCATTTCAGTTTGGATGAAACTATGCAAAGCCCCAGAGTATTTTAGAACCAAGTGTCTCTCAGGGTCCTTGATACCTAACTTTGTACACAAGGTATGGAAATTATTTATGAAATCCAACACTGTTTGGCTCTTCTCTTGTCGCAGTGTGGTCCATCTCATGTATTGGTCTTCATAGTTATCAACAGGATAGTACTGTTCTTTGACCACATCCACAAAAAAATCCCAAGTGGGCTCGGCCCCATAGATTCCAAATTCCTCTATGGAAATTTTCTCCCAGTAAGTGTCCCACCAATGTTTGACATGGGGGAGAGCCTTGAGGATTGTGAAGGTGACCTTTTCCCTATCGAAAATTTTTTGAACAGAGAAATAACCTTCTAATAGATTTAACCATTTTTCTAGGGCTTCCACATCTATCTGACCTTCAAATATGGAAACAGAAGAATTAGCATGTACCTTGAAGGGAGAGGTTCCTCCAAAATGGACGCTTGATGAATATGCACTTGTTGCTACCGGTAGGCATTGAAGAATGTGTGAAAAATTATCCATCATTTCATCTCTTTGTCGCACGAGAGCTTGCTCAAGCAACAGGTTAGTATAATCTTCTTCTCTGTCGTCTTTCTTTTCTATCACCATCAAGGGTTTATTGGGTGTTCGAGATTGATTGTCCTCAAGAGAGAAAAACTTGAGACCCAACTAGCTATACTCGCACCTCGTCGAGGACATGCACTGAAAAATGATCAAGAGAAGCCTTCTCTGATACCAATGATCTGGATTTTGAAAGAAAACAAATTACAATGAAATACTCATGGAAATTTCCAGAAACAGAGAAATAAAACAATACTTGATTTCTATTAATGAAAAAATTGTAAAGAGACTGTAAAAATACAGAGTGCAAGACTCACTAGAATGGTGGCAGATTTATCTATGAGAAGATATGTGACGACTACACTCATTTGCAAGAAGATGAATACAATGAGGCTCTGAAGGCCTTTTAATGTTAAACAGGAATTCCAAAACCCTAGACATCCAAAAACCTAACCCTAGGAGATGAAATGCCAAAA
>CBVK0100529212.1:0-20436 GCA_900067695.1 Picea abies | reverse complement strand
CAATATTCTCATCATGAAGTTTATGTCATATTCATAACATTCTTTTCTATGTGTCTTTCCAAAATTTAATTTCTGATGGATATTTTACAGTTTGTTTTGCAATGTTTTTGTATGCTGGCCAAACTTTGTCAAACATCTTAAGTCATTTTGGATGATAATCCCAACAAACATGTGTCTATTGCAGGATTGAAGTAACCCTACTTATCCTCTTTCAATTTTCTCTGTCAAATATTTTCTCCCTTGCTCCTATATTGGCCCCTTAGGTGCACTCCATTCTATTTCTCCTTCAGTTCCTAATTCCATTAATTGTTACTTTTTCATTCCACTTTATATCTAGAAGGTATTCTCCAGGTCACATGTATCCCTGAAGCAAGTCTTTGATTTTATTGTGTCTCCCTCTCCCATTTACCTCCTTAGCCTGAAGGCTTTGCAAAATTAATTTAGGATATCTCTCTCCCATCAGGTTTGACTGTTGTCCTACTTGATGAATGCAATTTCCTTTGAAGTTTGAACACTCGTGACTGGACTGACCTTATGTATGTTTCTCTGTTCTGAAGAATATTCCTTGATGGTGCTAATGGGGAGAGTTGTATTTATCTTCATTGTTGTTAATGTATTGTGCCATTAATTTTTTTTGAAAACTATTAACTTCTTGTTTGGGTATACAGGAAGAAGAATTTAAACTCTAGTATTCAGTGCCAAAGAGTCCTATGAACTTGTTCTTGTACACAAATTCATTCATACTCATGGAACAATTTAACAAAAATGGTGCTGCTAGGATCATATCAATGCATCCAAAATCTCTACTGGCAATTATAAGGCCCCTGCTTCCTTTACATTTTCAATATGTATGCCATTTATTTCTATATTTGCATTAAAAATTTATGTGCTTGGCTTGCAGGTTAGGTGGGGCTGGAGCTGGAGCTGGAGCTTGGCCCTTAGGCCCAGATTTCAAACTAAGGCTCTGATACCATGTGTAGTGACCTCAATTAATTAAGCCTAAAAATTTCATACAATTAAACATAGAATTTCAAACATAGAATTTCTTTCAGTGCGTAAATAATTCATTAATTGCGTAAATAATTCATTAATCATCATATAAGCATATAATATTTGGCAGAAATTAAATTTGTTTACATCATGAAAATAAATTACATAATCATTACATAACTCAGCAAATCCATAAATAAAATACCTCTTCCTGATGCTAAACTCTCACTTATCTGGTTGTCCTCCTTGCTACCTTGCCCAGCCTATTGCTTTAATGAAACCTTGCCCAAACCGACTAACCACCCAGCTAGCTAGGAGCAGCCTGTCCGACTCCCTAGCTCCAGGATACCGTAAGGAATCCTGGCCCTTGTGCCCAAAACCCCCAGCAACCCGGTGCCCCCTGTAATGGTTCACCAAAACTCCAAGACCAAACTCCTCAAAACCAGAAGATATCCAACAGAAATACAGACCTCCTCCAATAATGCTCCTTCCCCCCAATTTTCATGATCCTCTCCTATAGGACTCTTCCCCATCATATCTCCCACCTTCATCAACTCTCCTATCCTCCATTAATTACCTTATCCTATTCTTGATTACCTTATTTGATTCCTTTATTACCTTATCTTTCCACTTAATGCTTCCTTCCCCCCCTGGATACGTAAAGTCTTATAAAATAATTGAAAATTTATTAAGCTCTTAATTCATTACCCTAACCTTTATTAAGTAAATTAATTAATTAATTAATTAATCAATCAACAATTATAAACAATAAATAAATAAATAAATAATATTATTAATAACTAATCAATGTTTAACTAAAACCATATTATGACAGTTAATTATCTAATTAATTATACTTAATAAACCCTATGTAACTATTTAACCAGGGTTGTTACACATTTATTATAACTTGTAAACCCAACATACTATTATCAATGACTAAGCAGGAAATATAACAACTCATTCATTCAACATAATAATAAATTTTGAAGACAATAAATATATCCACGCATTCGTCACTTAACAAAGATGTTATTGTGGTTCACCCCCTCCTGGGCTACGTCCACAAAGATTTGGCTCTTATCTCTTTTATTATAGTATTTCCACATCTACAACGTTGTTCACTTACAACTCTTTTCGGTTGGGTAAGATCTATATGAGGTGGACTAGATTTCACCAGGATCCCCAACCTGCGATCTAACCCTCAGAATCTTCCCTCCTTCGTCCCCTCTAGCTCAAAATATTATACAAAATAGATCATACAACTCAATATTACATGTCGCATCAACTTATGCATAACTAAAAAAACAACCACAATAATCCGAACCAACACCTTATGATACCTAAGTATCTATATTTATACATTTTTGGCTCTTCATCCGTTTATAATCCCTTGCTGAAACCCTAACCCTATCGTCATTAGGTCTTCCTCGCATGTGCGCATGTTTTTCTTCCTTCCAGCTATTGCATTCCTTGTGCACACTTTCTTGCATGCACGTGTGTTGTGTTTCCTTCTAGTTGTTTCTTTCCTTATGCACACTTTCTTTCCCAAAAATGCCTTACTTTTCTGCTTGAGCCTACTTCCAACAGGTGTGCACTCCTTGCACCACCTTGATGGAAAAAAACACTCAGAAATTCATACAAACATGGAATTCTATCTATTCCTACAAATTAAACATTTATATACTCATGGAATTCACACATGCACAATAAACATTCAGTAAAAATTTAGAAAACAAGTACTCATTCACATAGAACACACATATAGATTCATATGTAGGGAAATATGCTTTTCTATTAAATTTGAATGCTTTTTACTAGAGTTTACAATGTTTACAAGACTAGACTGTGACATAGTCTCATATCTTCTCTCTTCTCCAGAATTCTCCTCTCTTGAGATATATTCTCTTTACACTCTACTGATACCCTCTTCTACTGGAGAACTATCTCTCTTTTCCTTCTACATTATGATATTCATACATTGATCTCATTTTTTTTACAAAAGAGGGGCTTCTCGAGCCTTCCTCACCTAATACATTAAATTACATTTAATTTACAACTCATCCGGATCAGATCTACATTCATCTACTTGTTAGCCATTAAAGGTGACTTACATTATCCTTACACAAATACAATGGCTCTACCTTCTTTTAGCCTGACACACTTAATTTAAATTAAATGATAAATTTAAAATAAAATGAGAAGTTTGGCACTTCTCTCTTCTCGGTATTTGCTCCATCCATGTGCGATGTTGCGTTGGATGTTGACATGGTGTTGATTCTCCTACATCATACTCCTCTACTGACAAAATCATGAGATATTCCTCATGGCTCCTCTACTACTGCTATTTAGATCCTCCAGGGTCCCAAACTTTACTCTTGAGCTGTCCACCTAATCCTCTTCCTTTCTATTGCTGGTGTTGTTGTCATGTTGCTATTGCAGTCTCTCCTCCTAGTTTCCAAATCTATGTTGTAGGGATCCATTTATCTTGCCACTGTAATCTCCTTTTTCCAGCCTCCATCTATTGTTGACTGTCTCCTTTTTTTACTTCAACATTAGTCTCCTTATCTCCTCTATCTCCTTTTCCATCTTTTCCATGGGCTAGATCCTCTCCTATAGTCTACTTTGTTGTTGTTGCATCTTCTCCTCTTCATCAATCTCTAACTTGAATTGTTGGATGAGCCTCCTATGGGTTATTCATTTTCTCCTAGGGCTTCCAATTCTTCATATAGATCAAAGGGTAGATCATCTTGATCTCCCATGCTAAATTCATCACCTGTGGCATTATCTTACCACTCCACTACAGGCTCCAATTCTGCAATCATATTACTGAGTTAGTGTTCAACCACATCCTTTGACAATTTTATTTCTGCCAGTTCCTCTATTCCTTTGTCATCTCCTTTGACTGGAATAAATCTAGCTTCATCCAACTACTCCTCATGTTGGAATTCTTCTCCACTCTGTCTAATTGTATCCTTCTGATAGTCTTCCTCTATATCTGGATTGTTCAACCAATCCTCCAGTAGCTTTAACTCTTCCTCCCACTGAGTGAACATTATATCTGAATGCTCCTCTTATTTTTCTATCCTTTGACCATGTCCATGGGACAATTCTTATTCTTATTGAACATTCTCTTGGCTCACAACTGTGTGGGCCTTCTCCTCTTTCATTTCTTTATGAACAAATTTTAGTGTCTATTCATTCTCTTTCTCCATGGAAGTCTCTGTTGTTTGTCCTCCTTCTTTTGCATCTATAACACATGCACCGACCTCTACTAGGATTCTTGGTAGGAATATGTTGATTCCCCAAATCATCATAATGAACCTTTGATCCTCCTCCTTGAGAGTTGAAGTATTCAAATTCTCATCATCATTCACATGGTCTACAACCCCACATGAATCTTCATTCTCATTAGGCTTCTCGCATGCCTCTTCCTCCTTCTCTTCTATCTCTTTCTTCAGCACTCCTTATTGATCCATTTCATCCCCTATCAACACTCCTTGTTTATATGAACTCCCCTCTAAGTTCCTGAGACTCTCAAACAGTCTCATCCCCTCCTTTCCCACCTAGAAACTTGACTTTTCCTTTCTTCCATCCTGGCAGTATTTGGGATATTCAACTGACCTCTTCTCATTTCCTTCCTATAAATCTATGAGATCTTCAATTGATCTCTCTTCACCATCAAGGATTTCTCCATCTTCTGGTTTACGTATGTAAACCATATTCTCCTCTATGTCCCTGAGGTTTTCCACTTGCCTCAACCACCTCCTCAGTATCTTCTTTTTCCTCTTGGAAATCGATTGTTGGATAGGCTACTTCACCTTCTTTTTCATAGGGCACTCATACCTCCAAATTTCTTTCTCTTCTTGATGAATTCTCTTCCATTTCAACATCAATATGTTGAGCTCCTCTCTGGTCTCCCTGAACTGTTTATCCATCTCCTCTCTACTCATATTCTTGTGGTCTCCTATTGGACCTTGTTTATGGCCTTCAATAGCCATTTTCTCCTTTCCTTTGTGATATTCCACTTGCTAATTGTGAGCTACATTTATCCTCTTCCAAGATCTCCTTTCTTATACTCCCAGTTCACCTGATGGAACCTCCTCTCTGATATTTTACACTCCTACTGAGTGTAGGAACAGACCTTGTGCTTGCTCCTTATCCTAAGAACTCCTTGCTCTCTGACTATTGCACTCTAACTGCTCACCTTAAGAGCTCCAGGAGCTCTCCTCTACTCCAAGAACGCAACTGGTCCTTTCCTTCCTTTTTTTTTTCTTCAGCCCACCTGGTTTCCTTCTTTCCTACTGCACACTTGCAAACAATCACTTCACATAGAGCATTAGTACTCTGCCTCTCCTCCTTTTCCTGGTGTTTACAGAAAAAAAATAAAGCTCTGATACCACTCGATGGTATCAGAATTTCTTTTTGTTCTGATATTCTCCTTCTTTTCCTACTGTCTATAAACAGAGGTTCAACTATGATACCACTTGATGCAAACCCCCTATGGGATCACATGAACTTCTAGTCTAGGATCTTCTTCTAGAGATGAATTAGCTTTCAGATCCCCATTATATCCTCTCCTATGTACACATGCCTCTTTTACTTCCTTATGCAGGTCCACACAAAACTCGCAGGAACTTTAATACTTATCCCCTTTCCTCCTCTAAATTAAACCACAGGTGCTAGCCCCTTTTCCCCAAACATAATGGCATGTGACCTTCAGGCTAGAACCGAGTGCTTAACTGAAAGGCGCTATTCAGAGCTTCAAGACTTTGGTGCTCCAGAGGATTCACCGAAACACAACACTCCAATCTGCAGGAGTGGTTACTAGCCGAACTCAGTCATAAAGTGACTGTTGACCTGCAGGTGTAGATCATCTCCCTATCCTTCCACTTCCTGTCCTTTCAAACGGTCAAATTTGATGGTTGGTGGGGATTCTCCTCCCCCCACAATTGTTATTGGGATAATTTTTAAGTGCGGACATAAATCAATTTCCCTAGTTTCACTATGAAACTAGAACAAAACAAGACAGTACACTACTCTTTCCTTAGATTTCAATTATCAAATGAGAAATGGATCTAGGAAATACCTTTTAAATATTGAAGATCTGACTTCTCCAATGCAATCCAAGCTCCATCACGAGGCTTATGGAAAATTATCTGCAAAGGAACACAATCCAACAAAGACAAGAATAATAAAAGAAATATTTGATATGAAACTATGTATGTGATCAAGGAATCATACAATATGAACAAATAACATTCATATAGGAAAGAAAAGTATATATGTATTAAAGAATGTGGAGGAAAGATACAACTAGATGCCTTGATGTTGTCAGGTTCCTTCCAATAGTTCCTTGCTTCCCACACACTTCTAATCCACATATTCTGAGACTGTAGATCTGATAGCTACTCGCAATCTATCTTGACAAAGCAAAGTTCAAAGCCAATATACAAGCTCCAAAGAATCCAAGCTACAAAACCCAAGCTAAATTTCTCCATGAGAGCTCCTCTCATTTTATAAGATGAAGAGGATAAGGTGAGGAAGTTAGGATGATCCCACTAAATCAAAAAAGTGAGTAATATCCAAACCAATCGGAGGCCACCTCACCATAGAAGCCTCTCCTTCTAGAAGCATCAAGAAGATGTCTTTTTTTCCCATGTACATAAATCATTTCACCCTAGCTATAATGCAGCCTGCGACAGTGTCACAGTCTAACTTTAGAGCAGGGTGCGATGATCAGGCATCACGACACCTTGCGACGATCTTTCTTAATAGGGTTTTTACAGAGGAAAATACAATTTCTTCTCTCAGGCAAAGTTCTTCTCCCTTCTTTCTTCAGGAATTCAGGCCACTAATCCTTCTAAATACAAATGATAGGTTTACATCATTAATGGTCATAAGAGTGATGAAAATAATGTGTAACAAAGAGTCCCCAAAGTATGAAGTTAGAATAGAGTGATAACTAAAGTATTTTGTCGAGTGTGTGTAGGGAATAAGGAACAGTCGATCGGAAACCTGCCAACAAACAAGGAAATATAGTAAAATAATATAGCATCACTGAGGTAGGAATTCCCATACTCAGAATACAAATGACTTAGAGCATAAATGCTGACATGCGAAGATCCATGTCAAGTAATACAGGTCATGGCCACCAAACATACGCTGTGGATCCATGCCATTATGATTCAAATCTAAACATAGCCACCGAAAATACACTGTGGATCTATGTGTTAAAGACTCAAATTTGAACATATCCACAAGACATACACTGTGGATCTATGCAACAATACAAACTGAATATACTCCAATGCAACCTAAATCTATCATAAAATATCCAGGGCCTTCATCTCCACCACTCTATAGTACAAATATAATCATGCAAATACATGTGCTAAAGTCAAACATGGTAGAAACCACTTGATTACCGTTCATTAGTGTATACCATTAACAAGTGCGAGGGAAATCACCATTAATGTCAATGACTCCCAAGGTACTCTAGTACAATCCAATGAATGTGAATTAATGAGATGAATTCGAATACTCGACGGAATATCTCGATCAGGGGTCAATAATGAAAACCCACTGTCGAAAGAGAGGAAACCTACCATTGGGGCATGCAAGTTCCAATGTACCAATTAGTTTCTAAGTCTAATTCCTGGATAATGAGTTGAATTCGACAGGAAAAGGCTTGTCACGAGAAGGCCTTATTGTATCCTCCATCAATGAAACGAAATATGTAAAACGATTTGAGGTAGATCAGAGTAACAAGTGATTTAGGACTAACTTGGGGATGGTCGACGCAATAAAAGGATTAAAGACTATATAAATGGCCGACGCAATAGAAGGATTTTAGGGTTGAACTTCTCTTTGAACATATTGATGACACGACAACTGTCTTGGAAACACTGACTCAACAATAGGGATCATAGACCAATTGGTAATCTTATAAAGGAGTATGATCAGGAAACAAGCATATTTTTCAACATAAACACAAAGTAAGTGAAAGGGTTTGATGTTCAAAAGAAACTCTTCCATAGAATACAGGTTTAGATACATTTCTTTCCCAAATTTCCCCCACCATTTATGGCGAGTACCTCTTTATTTTTACACAAGCTTGAGGAGGATGACATATTCTTGTTGATGTAAGCTCATCCTTTGGATGAGTCCCTCAGAGTATGTTTAACGAAACCTAGGAAGGAGTGGTTTGAGCCCATATGGGTCTTTCGATGTGTGTTTAATGAGTCCAAAGAAAGAAAACTCAGGGGTTTTTCATTTTTAGAGAGTCTGAAAAACACTTAAAGAGAACTCCATAAGTTCCTTTTTCATAATTTAGTCCGACGAGACCAAAAAAGAGATAACCTATCACTCATCAGATGTTTTCTTCAAAACTTTTACGAGCGTGAAGAAAGCAAGATCACTCAGAAATCTTTTCATGTTTAGAGAGTCTGAAAAGAGTGTAAAGGGAACTCCAAGGGTTTCCTTTTTCATATAACCTTTACGAGTCTGAATAAGTGATAAAATTTTACTCGGTTACATTCTCAGGTATTTACGAGCACGAGAAAGAACAAAGACTAATATCGATAACTTATTCTCATGTATTTATGAGCATGAGAAAGAATAAAGACTAAGCTCAATAACTTATTCTCATGTATTTACGAGCATGATAAAGAACAAAGACTAAGCTTGAGATTGTTTTCATTTTTATGCAAGTTTAAAGAAAACAAAATTATGCTTGGGATAGATTTTATTTTTACACAAGCTTAAAACTAGCTAAAACTATGCTTGAACTTGGTTTCATTTTTACACAAGCTTAAACTAGAGGAAACTATGCTTGAGGTAGGTGGTTTCATTTTTACACAAGCTTGAACCATGAAAACTATGCTTGGACCTCCCAATGCATAACACAATGATGGTTGGTATTTATCCCCCAGCTTAAGAAACTAGCGACATAACTTCAACATGAAGTCCAGAGGCTGAAATCACTGCCCCCCAAGCTTCGGTTCGTCCAATGGCACATGAGGATGAAAAGAAGCTTCAAATACTATACATAACGAAGTACTTGACTCAATCGAAGAGGGGGAAAACTATTTCATTTTTTAACGAGCTTGACTCAGGAACACGAACTATGCTTGAGAATCCAAGTTAAATCCCCATACCTTTGTTTCATTTTTTAACGAGCTTGACAAAGAAACAAGAACTATGCTTGTAATCCCTATTTCATTTTTTAACGAGGTTAATATAGAGATGCGAAAACTATCCTCACAACTGGTTTCATTTTTTAACGAGATTGAAATCAGAAAACTATGCTCAAATCTTTTGTTTCATTTTTTAACAAGGTTGCCATGGAGACGAAAAAAAATATCCTCATAACCTCTGTTTCATTTTTAAATGAGGTTGTCACAGAGACGCAAAAACTATCCTCGTAGATGGTTTCATTTTTTAACGAGCTTGAAATCAGAAAACCATGCTCAAATATGGTTTCATTTTTTAATGAGATTGAAATCAGAAAACCATGCTCAAACCTCTCTTCTTGATCATGGCTTCCAAGAGAACAATGCTCTGGAAGGACACCATGTTAAGGGACAAAACTTGGTCATGGCCTCCAAGATATCTTCACTATATAGAAGAACAATGCTCTGGAAGGACACCATGTCGAGGGTCATGATAGGGGTAAGGAGATCAGGATCCAATAGCCTTACCAAAGAGATCACCATGTCAACTATTGTATCCAAGTCATAAGATATTGAGCTTATAGTTAGAGGCTCATCTGCATCAACATCTGAAGGCATGGGAGACAATGCCACATAATTGACCTGTGGCAGGGGCGATATCATCTACGTATACGAACCATTTATGGAGTTCATGGAGTTCAAGTCAGGACCAACAAATGAAAGTTGATCAACAGTCACAATTCTTCCATCATGCAGGAAATATATCACACAAAAAATAGTGTACACAATATCTTTCATGGCATAGACATAATCTCACCCAAGGAGTAAATCGAAATCCAAGGGGTCTTGGACTACCATGACAACAACAAAGACACTTTTCCCTCCCAAAGTTACAGGAAACTAAGGAAGGATCCCTAAATGGTGACAGGTTCTTCTATTAAAAGAGAGCAAAGTCTGGGTAACTAGCACAAGCTGAGGATAACCCAAAGATTTCCAAGCAATAGAGGATAAAATACTAACGGATGAACCTTCATTTATCAACGTTTGAGGAACGTCTCGACCACAAACTTGTATTGTATTTTTGAAAGGAATGTGAGAGGGAAGACAAGGTGTAGTTAGCACACCCCAATTAAAAAGGATGGCCTCTTTAATTGGAGGAGGTTCTACAAGAGAAGGAGGAAATACCCCTAGCACAATAGATTCTGTATCAACAAGAAAAACATGAGCAACATTTTAGCGAGAGAGTAGGAACGACCGATGACGAGATCAAATCAACCACTTGGGTTTCATTCTCCAAGGGGAGAATGTGGTCGATGGGTGGAAAGGGATCAACCGCTTGGGTTTCACTCTCTAATGGGAGAGTGGGATCGACTGAGGATGGGATCGAATTGACCACTTGGTCAACTAGTTCAACTAAGGACGTGACCAGATTGACTACCTGATGAACCAAACTGATCGACGAAGGATTTATCATTCCATCAACTACAGGTGGGTCGAGAGTAAGCTTGCGATAAATAGTTGGAAGTTGAGGTTGGGAAACAATCATGTCTTCTAGTAATTTCAAGGCTTCATCCATACAAGGGAAAAGGTGAGTTTGATGACTCCCTCCGCATAACATACACAGGAACTTGAATCTACTTTTCTTCTTCCCAAATGTATCTTGACTAGTTGATGGGAGGTCATCAACATGTTGTTTAGAGGACAATGACATTGGTTAGCGAGGGTGTGTAGACCACACACCCTCAGAAGATGGCTAGCCTTACAAAGCTTGCAAGGGTACTTGGGCTTACAGGTTGTTTGGGTGATCTTGGCATCATCAAAACTCCAAGCACGATTATCAGTAACTAGTGGTTTTCCAACATGTCTAGCAGTGGTTGGAGGTTTAGACCCTTTCTTATTTTTCTTCTTCTTCTTCTTCTTCTTATCCACTGGGTTACTAGCTGCAGAGCTTTCGAATAAGATGAAACAGAAGAATACCTTGCAATTGAAGAAGGTGAGAATATCTTACTGGTGAAGAAGGTGAAGGATCAATATGAGGTTGATGTTCTCGGGGGGAAGTTCTTACAATAAGCACTAGTTTCATTTAGGATTACCTGAGTGGAAAACAACCATACCGATAATCCAATTATGAGACTTGGAAGGCTCAAAGTAGCAATGTGAGGAGGACCAATGTTTTCATAAAAAGGAAAAAAAAAAGGTTCCCCTGGAAAAGGGGTTCCCTCATTGATCATTCCAGGAATTGATTCCATTAAATAAATATCCAACCTAGAGTCTGCTAGGGAAAACAAACAACACATGCTAAAAATCTAGGAAGAAAACAAGCAAACAAAACCTTCTTACAATGAACACACTAGTTGGTGATGAAATCCAATGTTGCGAGGACAATGTAAGAAGATGATGAGATAGAGCGGGTGGAAAATTTACGTTGACGACCTTCTTAATGGACTTACGCCTTGGTGCAAGCTCCCACACATAAACGTGGGTATACCCTCCAAGGATCTTGAGTGAGTTTGGCCAACGTTGATTCCAGGTACCGTGAAGGCTTTCCCCTCCACAGTAACCTCGTGTAAAGACCCTAAAGAGATAGGTCACTAAGGTTACTAATTACTCCAATGATGCATGGGGAAATATTCGACAGTCTGATCCACACACAAAGGCAGGGTATCTATCCTGAAATCAACTCGAGGTGCTCCCACACATAAACGTGGGTATACTCTCAAGTGACCCCCAATAATACGCGCAATCTCTACACTAAGACCAACAAAGAAGGGTGAGTAACTCTGTCAGTCCTAATGCAACCTCATGATTGACCCTTGTGTGAGAAGGGCTTCCCAGGACCAAAATGTAGCAAGTGGATTTAAACTCTCCCTATCACAAGATTCTATGTTTGTTTGCAGCTTTGGAAAGTTATCTTTTACACCTATTCCAAAGCCCTACAACTAATCTAATGTAGGTTTGCTACTAGAAAATATAAAAATGTATAATCAATTTTTATAAGCGCTTTATTTTAAGGTTGTTGTTACTCAAGAAGAAAATGGCATGGACTAAATGATGTCTTGACCGACTCTAAACAATGCAAATAAATGAGAATGCAAATATTTCACTTTGATGAAAGATATATTATGAGAAGGAGAAAATGTTTATCATTCCAAGATGCACAATGTCCCAAAATTTTACTAAGAGCTGAGAGATTGTACACCAATACATGATTCTTGGCCCTCCCGGACATGAGGGGGAATGTTTTGTAAGAATTCAAGACCAAAAATGCCAAAAATCATGCAATTTCGCTACTTCAAATGCAAAGATGCCCCCAATCTAATGCAAAGCAAGAAATATAATTTTTTGTTTCAAAGATAGCTAAAAGCAATAGAAAATCTCTATAAAACAAAGTAACCCAAACAAATTTTCACTTTTAACACGAACCATTCAGAAAAATAAGTGTTCTTTCACTAAACACTTCTAAAGAAAAAACAATGCTTTGTAACTGAAAGACACTCAAAGAAAGAGACCAAATCTTTCAAAAGAAAACAAGCTAAAACAAAGCAAAGATGGCTAAAAATAGATTGAAATCTGTCAAGCAGACTGTAAACAGACCCAACAAATCACCCCAAACACTTATCACAGATCTAGGTAAGGAAAAACCACCAAAATCTAAAAATTTCCCAAATCATCACCGACTGTAAGACCTATACAGAGCGACGATCTTGGGTCACTGCAGGCTAGAAAAAAAATACAGTGCAACATCACTGCACTATGTCAAAAAGGCAGGGTGCATCGATCCTGGATCGTCGCATTGTCCCTCAAAGCAAGGTGCGACGATCAAACAAAAAATGGAAAAAATAAAGAATCATGAAGGTTTTCCAATGAATTTAAACAATCGAAGAGTTCATTTGGATCTCCCAGTGACTCAGAAAATAAAACCCAGGCAATCAAAGTAAGAAAACAAGGAAAACTAAGAAAATAATTTGTTCCCCAGTATGGTCACCAATTTTGTTATTAGGCTAATTGTTAAGTGTGGACACAAATCAATTCCCCTAGTTTCACTATGAAACTAGAACAAAACAAGACAGTACAATACTCTTTCCTTAGATTTCAATTATCAAATGAGAAATGGATCTAGAACATACCTTTTAAATATCGAAGATCCGACTTCTCCAATTCAATTCAAGCTCCGTCACAAGGATTATGGAGAAATATTTGCAAAGGAACAAAAGCCAATGAAGACAAGAATAATACAATAAATATTTGATATGAAACTATGTATCTGATCAAGGAATCATACAATATGAACAAATAACATTCATATAGGAAATAAAAGTATATCTGTATTAAAGAATGTGGAGGAAAGATACAACCAGATGCCTTGATGTTGTCAGGTTCCTTCCAATAGTTCCTTGCTTCCCAAACACTTCTAATCCACAGATTCTGAGACTGTAGATTTGATAGCTACTCACAATCTATCTTGACAAAGAAAAGTTCAAAGCCAATATACAAGCTCCAAAGAATCCAAGCTACAAAACCCAAGCTAACTTTCTCCATGAGATCTCCTCTCCTTTTATAAGTTGAAGAGGGTAAGGTAAGGAGGTTAGGATGATCCCACTAAATCAGAAAAGTGAGTAATATCCAAACCAATCGGAGGCCACCTCACCATAGAAGCTTCTCCTTCTAGAAGCATCAAGAAGATGCTTGTTTTTCCCAAGTACAAAAATCGTTGCACCCTAGCTATAGTGCAGCCTACGATGATGTCAAAGTCTAGATTTAGAGCAGGGTGTGATGATCAAGCATTGCCACACTCTGTGTATAGTGCAGCCTGTGGTGATCTTCCTTAATAGTGTTTTTACAAAGGAAAATACAATTTCTTCTCTCCAACAAAGTTCTTCTCCCTTTTTTCTTCGGGAATTTAGGCCACTGATCCTTCTAAATAAAAAGGATAGTTTTACATAATTAATGGTCATAAGAGTGACAAAAATAATGTGTAACAATGATTTATGACTGATATCTAATCCGAGACTCTGGGATTCAAAGGTTTCTATGACTCCAACACACAATGCCTCCTAGGAAGCCAAACATCAAACTGTAATCTATGACTCACACTCCTCCTATAGCCAACGACTATGATTAACTCCGACACTCTGGGGTTCCTTGCTCTAAATGAACACCACTAAAATCATGAACAAATGAACGTAGAATTAGCAAAGGGAACATATCAACGACTCACACTTCACCCCTTGATCTATGGCTAAGATCCACTCTGAGACTTCAGAGCTTTGGGGCTTTGACCACTCTGCAACGATTACCTCCAAAATCTCCTGATTAGTTGAAGTGGCGAAGGGATTAAAAATCAATCACCCCCACTTCACTCTATGATCTACATCTGGAGATTAATTTGGGACTCCGAGCTTTAGGGTTTTCTCCTCCTAGAAACACAAGGACCAATATTTCCTGAAGTGTCGAATCTTTGAATAATGAGATCTATGACTCACATTCTCTTGTGCTCAGATCCAACAATTGGGATATGATCTCCTTTTTTGTGTGCTTCTCCTATGATCTTTGGGTTTAATCCAACGGCCTAGATCTAATCTTTCAGTCCAAATCTTCGTCTGTTGTGGCTTCCTCCTCTGTGACTCCACTTCCCTTCAATGAAGGATTTTTCAAAGGTTTTTTTTCAAAGGCTTGGCCTTTGATTTCTCCTCTACAGGGTCAACTCCTTGGTCTCTACTTGTGTTCTATGAAATGATACACCTCCTAATCTTGGAACTTACAATAATTTCTCTAGCGCACACTTGTGCTTCTCCCGCAATCTTTCGAATGACTCTTTGTGCCCTCCTGGCATTCCCGGTCTTTCTCCTGATATTACAAAAACAGTCAAAGTGTTCCTTAAACGCCCTTCTGGCACTTCGTGCTCTTCCTCCTAGGCTTTACCAACACTTTGACAAAGTGTTGGCTTCGTGTACTCCTTGCACTCGCTCTCCTAAGTCTTGGACTTTATAGACTCACCTGCGTACTCCTTGTGTTTACTCTTTCCTTTGAGCTTTTACACTACTATGAGTGTAGGCACACTCCTTCTGCTCGTTTTGTGCACTCCTTTCACTATCCCTTTTGAGCTCTATTAATTCTAGTGTGCCCACATGGAACACTCCTCGTAGAACTCTTGACTAAGTTCTAGCACACTTCTTGCGTTGGATTTTCAGAGTTCTCAATAACTTCGGTGTGCACTCCATGCACTGCCTTGAGGGCCCAAAACACTCAGAAATTCATACAGACAAGGAATTATATATATTCCTACAAATTGAACATCTATATACTCATGGAATTCACACATGCACAATAAACATTCAGAAAAAAAGTACTCATTCACATAGAACACACATAGAGATTCACATGCAGGGAAATCTTCTTTTCTATTAAATCTGAATGCTTTTTAGAAGAGTTTACAGTGTTTACAAGACTAGACTGCGATAGAGTCTCAATTTTTCTCTCTTCTCCAGAATTCTCCTCTCTTGAGAGATATTTTCCTTAAACTCTCCTAATTCCCTCTTCTACTTGAGAACTATTTGTCTTTTCCTTCTACATTATGATCTCCATAAATTGATCTCTTGTTTCTTGCAAAAGAGGGGATTCTCAAGCCTTCCTCACCTAATACATTAAATTACATTTAATTTACAACTCATCTGGATCGAAGCTAGATTCATCTACCTGTCAGCCATTAAAGACGACTTACATTATCCTTACACAAATAAAATGGCTCTACCTTCCTTGAGCCTTACACACTTAATTTACGGTTTACATCATTAATGGTCATAAGAGTGACAAAAATAATGTGTAACAACGATTTATGACTGAGATCTAATCCAAGACTCTGGGATTTAGAGGTTTCTACAACTCCAACACACAATGCCTCCTAGGAAGCCAAACATCAAACCGTAATCTATGACTCACACTCCTCCTATAGCCAACGACTATGATTAACTCTGACACTCCGGGGTTCCTTGCTCCAAATGAACACCACTAAGATATACTCCAAGACTTTAGAGCTTTGGGGCTTCGACCACTCTGCAACGATTACCTCCAAAATCTCTCGATTAGTCGAAGTGGCAAAGGGATTAACAATCAATCACCCCCACTTCACTCTATGATCTACATCTGGAGATTAATTTGGGACTCTAGGCTTCGGGGTTTTATCCTCCTAGAAACACAAGGACCAATATTTCCCGAAGTGTTGAATCTTCGAATAATGAGATCTATGACTCACATTATCTTGTGCTTAGACCCAACAATTGGGATATGATATCCTTTTCTGTGTGCTTCTCCTCTGATCTTTGGGTTTAATCCAATGGCCCAAATCTAATATTTCAGTCCAAATCTACGTTTGTTGTGGCTTCCTCCTCTCTGACTCCACTTCCCTTCAATGAAGGATGTTTCAAAGGTTTTTTTTCAAAGGCTTGGCCTTTGATTTCTCCTCTACAGGGTCAACTCCTTGGTCTCTACTTGTGTTCTATGAAATGCTACACCTCCTAAGCTTGGAACTTACAATAATTTCTCTGGCGCACACTTGCACTTCTCCCACAGTCTTTCAAATAACTCCTTGTGCCCTCCTGGCATTCCTGGTCTTTCTCTTGGTATTACAAACATAGTCAAAGTGTTCCTTAAACGCCCTTTTGGCACTTCGTGCTCTTCCTCCTAGGCTTTACCAACACTTTGACAAAGTGTTGGCTTCATGCACTCCTTGCACTTGTTTTCCTAAGTCTTGGACTTTATAGACTCACCTGCATACTCCTTGTGTTTACTCTTTCCTTTGAGCTTTTACACTACTATGAGTGTAGGCGCACTCCTTCTGCTCGTTCTGTGCACTCCTTTCACTATCCCTTTTGATCTCTACTAATTCTGGTGTGCCCACATGGAACGATCCTCATAGAACTCCTGACTGAGTTCTATCACAGTCCTTGCGTTGGATTTTTAGAGTTCTCAATAACTCTGGTGTGCACTCCTTGCACCGCCTTGAGGGCCCAGAACACTCAGAAATTCATACAGACAAGGAATTATATCTATTCCTCCAAATTGAACATCTATATACTCATGGAATTCACACATGCACAGTAAACATTTAGTAAACATTCAGAAAAAATTTACTCATTCACATAGAACACACATAGAGATTCACATGCAGAGAAATCTTCTTTTCTATTAAATCTGAATGCTTTTTAGAAGAGTTTACAGTGTTTACAAGACTGGACTGTGATAGAGTCTCAACTTTTCTCTCTTCTCCAGAATTCTCCTCTCTTGAGAGATATTTTCCTTACACTCTCCTAATTCCCTCTTCTACTTGAGAACTATTTGTCTTTTCCTTCTACATTATGATCTCCATAAATTGATCTCTTGTTTTTTGCAAAAGAGGGGCTTCTCAGGCCTTCCTCACCTAATACATTAAATTAAATTTAATTTACAACTCATCTAGATCGGAGCTAGATTCATCTACCTGTCATCCATTAAAGATGACTTACATTATCCTTACACAAATACAATGGCTCTGCATTCCTTGAGCCTTACACACTTAATTTACATTAAATGATAAATTTAAAAGAAAATGAGAAGGCTGGCGCTTCTCTCTCCTCAGGATATTCTCGATCCATGTGCATTGTTGCACTGGTTTTTGACATGGTGTTGATGCTCCTGCATCAGAATGTTGAGTCTTCAAGGAAAAAATTCATATGCTTCTACTAGCAACAAATTTTTTGGGTCATCATTGGACATGAGGAATTATGAGAACATATGTTTCTAATAGAAACAAATGTTTTATGTCATCATTGTGACCCATCATCAGGGCCATGAGGAATAATGAGAACGTTACATGTGTGTGTAGAGAGAGAGTGGGTGAGGGGGAAGGGGGGGGGTGGGAGTGTTACACTAGAGTAAACACTATGGAAATTTTCAAAGATTGTTTTGATATTTTTCAACTCTTTGTGATTGCACTCTACATGTTTCATACCTCAACATTATGATGAACAAATTCACCACCTAGAAATGGTAGATACACTTTAACAACCACAAGTGCATTCCACTACCACTGATACGTCCATTGGAATACTACTAAGATGTACAACTAAAAAATATTCCAAATAGAAATACAAAATTTGTTATAAAAAACTTATCAAACATATGGTCCAAAATCTTCCCAAGGGTAGTAGCCCTTTAGATTCCACCAATTTCTATAATACCCTTGAAATATAATATTTTAAATCATGTATTATTTTTATGATGTGGTATATGTCATGGAAGTGTTGGGTATGTGTTATATTCTTTGCAAGACAAAAC
This sequence comes from Picea abies, assembly GCA_900067695.1. Lineage (NCBI taxonomy): Eukaryota > Viridiplantae > Streptophyta > Pinopsida > Pinales > Pinaceae > Picea > Picea abies. Next base: position 1,960 of record CBVK0100529212.1, on the reverse strand, counting down.
CTAAGCACTAGTGCCCTCCTTCTCGGGGGTTCGGGCGTGGGGCCCCTGAATTTTGTTTTAGCAGTTTTTTGGCACATGGTTTTCATTGATGATTTTCTAATTTTGGTTTGGGAATTAGGGTTGTTGACTAATCCAAGTCAATGGATTAGGGGTTTTGGATACCGCGGGATCCTATATATATTGTATTGTAAACAATAAAGATATGATGAATAAAGAATTAGAGGTGGGGCTCTAAACATGTTGTTGGTTTTCCCTGTTTGGGTTTTCAGGGTAAAATATCCATGTAATGTGTGTGTGTGTGTGTGTGTGTGTGTGCCATTGTATCTTTTATATTTTTATTAAGAATTCATTTTCAATAATTAATTGTACAAGGTTAAAATCTACATTTGGTATTAGAGCAGTTATTGGCTTCAAGGGGATGCCTTTGTGGCTAAGGGTTTGGATCGGGTCTATGATAAACCTCGTTACAATGGCCTATAACAAAAGTATGGTCTCCTCATTGCTTTTGTAATATTTTTATATAATTATCACCCTTCAACAAAGGCTTCAAGATCTACTACAATTTCTTCTTTTCTAATGAGATATATAATGAACATGACTGACATGGTTAAGCATGATTGAGGTATGCTCAAAATATGAATATAAGATACACTTCTCATGCATCATATTACATCCTTTCTTGTATGGGTGTTCACGCAAACCTTTGATTTTTTTATTTTGTTTAAAGTTTTATATTGTCATTTTTAACTCTTTGAAATTCCTCCAAACAAAACCTGGCTTGGTGGTTATGAATTTGTATTATTATTAATGTGTATATAACCCATTAAAAGGTTATATTCAAAATTAAAAAATATACCTATTATTACTTTCTATTGAAATTTCAACTTATCTATCTATATGGTTGTTTGTTAAATTTTAACATTTTAAAGAATTGTAAGGACAATGTTTTATTTATAATATTTTTTTGAACTGTATACATACTTTACTTTTATTATTAAAATTGAAGTACAACTATTTTTAAAATCTTTCATAATAGAAGAATTGAATGAATATATACCCTTCAACTTGAAATTAAACCTTTCAAATTTGATCATTAAATATGGAAAACAACCCATGAAATAACATTTTATAAACTCATGATATAATCATGACATTTTACAATTTGCACTAAAAATTTAGAACAAACTTTATCAACAAATCAAATCATTTATAAATTTTGTTAATGGAAAATTTAACCTTAAAAAAATATCAAACTTACATTTTCAAAAAGCCACCTAAGGATAAGATCTATGACTTCTACCTAGCTTATATCATGCTACATGTGCATGTCAATTCATAAGGGTTTTTCATGTTTCCCTTGACAATATGTCTCTTTATTTTCATTTATATTGTGTCCCACTTTGTTTTTTTATATATTATGTCACTTACATCTCTTCTCCATCTCACTTACTTGCCGTTTTAGTCTAATGGTATCGCACTTACTTTCCTTTTCAATCTAATGGTTGGATAAACTAACCATGGCTTATTATACAATGACATGTTTGATACACTAAATATAATATAATTAGATGTAAAATAGTTATGATTAGTTTTAAGATTAACTATAATATAAACATATTTCTTCTCAATCATATACTTAATCTATTTATTAATCTTTCAACATTTCTATTTATTATTGATCCAGGGATTTAGGAGCAAAACAAATTGATTAACAGACTGAATACAATAAACACAGAGATATGAAGAATAACACAAATATCCAGTGAACAATATCTTCTATTAAATAATGAAATAGACTGAAACTATAAAACTGCAGAATTGAAACACTTGCTCGAATGGTGGTAGCTATCTCTGAGAAGAGATGTGGCTGATATGCACATCCGTCTAAGTAGAATGGATTACAATGAGGATCCAGAGGCCTTTTTGATATTACTCATGAATGCCAAAACCATAGACATCC
>CBVK0100529191.1:0-10127 GCA_900067695.1 Picea abies | reverse complement strand
CCGATAAGTAAGTAAAGGGGATCGTGAGGAAGAGAACTGTGGGTGTAGATCTTCCGATTGGAAGATAGAAGAATATTCATGTTCTTCGGGCCGAGAGAGGAAGAAGGTCCTGGTGAAGCGATCATGCTCCGAGGAGTGCGATCGACATCACTATAGAATAGGGAGTTGTCTAAACATTTGACCTTTTGAACTTTTTCACCAGAATCTCGCGAAACAAATCTTGGTGAGATCACCATTTTTTGTTGTTTAAATTTCATTTTTGAATGCATAAATAAATTCAGCACCCTGAAAATCCTCTAGGCACTCAAATTATATAGACTCAATCACTAAACTCTGGACTTCCAACAATTTTTTACAGGATTTCAAGAAAAAATGATCTGAAAATATGCCTGTAAAAACGGCGTTGGCTAAACTTTCTACCTTTTAGGTTTTTTGGCCAAAATCGAGCAATGTAAATTTGTACAAAACCAATATTTTTTGTTGTTTAAATTTCATTTATGAAAGCATAAATGGATTCAGCCTGTTGAAAAACCCCTAGGGCACTCCGATTATACAAACTTAGCCACTCAAATCTACAGATCCAACCATTCCTCATAGGATTTTGAGCAAAATCAAATGGAAAAAATGATTGGAAAAAGCCAAAAGGTAGAATGTTTAGACTACACTCGAAAAAACTCCAAAAGTCAAATATTTAGACTATGCGATAGAATAGTACATGCCATTCTTAACCATATTGAAGGCATTAATTAGACTAATACAACAACCCTTATGACAGCATTAAATCAACATTCATTCAGCAGCCAAAGGGCATTTAGTGATTTAACAATAGATATGCATCGATGATATGAGGAATAGATCAAGATGTAAGGACTTCTTTCTTAGATGCATTCATGAGTGAGGACAACACATCAACAAACACTCATTGGGCCTATTTTTGGATAGCAAGCTGGGCAATAATTCTAGGGAGTTACTGAGTTACACATGCATTAAGGGTTACATATTTTTCTAGTACTGCAGGAGAGCGCACCCGTGTGAAATATCATGGCCTGTGTTGAGGAGTGCTCCACCTTTTGTTGACTTTTGTTGTTATTTTCAGGGAGATGAATTATTTGAAAGTCATCCTCGGATAGCACCCTAACTTTAAACTAGAATAACCCTGAAGCGGGGAAAAGGAAACGTCGAAGTGAGTTCAAGTTGTTTTAATATTTGGATTTTTTTTATGGAACATGAATATTTACCAGGTTTTGGATGTGGTTGTTAACCATTTTATTTTATTGAACAAGTTAAAAGCATCTGTTTTGTGGTGGTTTGTGATAAATTCCTTGTATTGTCGACTCATATCACGTGGTTGTCCTTGTCTTTATCTCTTTTCTTCAAATATTATTTTTTTTAAATGAGTTAGGATCTTTGGCAGCTTTGTTGGTACATTTTTCCTTGTGTGTTATGATACATCCTGCATCTAAGAAAATGTAAGATTACTAATGTAGTGAATTGTGTTTAAGAAAATGCATGTTTGATAGTGTTATATGGTCAATTCTTGCAGTAGTTTGTGGACTTTTGTCAGTGGTTAAGGTAGTTTGATTGAATTAAATGTCTATACACCTTTATCTTTATTCACTCGCACAATTTTGAGTCAGCGCCCGATTTTCAAAATAACCAGATTGGTAAATGCAACGAGCATATTTTCAAGACCCTAAGAATGCAAAATCTGAGAGAAACAATATAAAATAATAAAATGTGGGTTTGTATGTCTGTCATAAAGTTATGGACGATGGTTACACAATAGTTGGAAAAATGGTAAAACCAAAAAGAAATAGATGGTGAATAGGTGGATTCGTTTGAGGATGAAAGAAAAGACGAAGAGGGATGATGGGCGAAGCGTTTAAGAGTCAACAGTAGGCCAAGAGGAAACTCCTTTCTCTTGTTAGCATGTCGGTCTATTTGTTTTCCTCCATGAACTCATACGTTTGCATGGACAATCACAATTACAATTAAACTTTGGAATTTTTCAAAATTGGGTGTCACAATGGGTCACTCCTTATATTCATATTTTCATAAATGTTTTTATTTTCCAGAATACAATGATGATATTTTTGAATAAAAGGCATGTTGTTTGATAAAAACTTGAAAGTAAAACTCTATGATAAAGAATCATAATTGTTGTTACTCTGTCGTAAGATAATCTTGTTATTAATGGGTGTCAGAGGTGCTCATATGTGAGGATGACCGAGTCTATGAAGTTTTTTAGTAAAATTATATCATTAAGAATCATAATTTGTTATTCTCAAAACTTTTGTAATTATTCGAAAGAAAAATTTTAAAATTTAGTTAGATTTATGGTAAGTATAAAGTGGTAAAGTGGAATTTTGATGTTGTAGAATTTACTAAAAAAAAACTTATAAAACTTGTATTGTATAAAATTTTAATATTTTGTATTTATAATAAGACTGCAAAATGGGCCTTTATTTCTTGAATGATGCTTGTTTGTCTGTTATGAAAACATAGAAATGTCAGCTTTTGCATCTACGGTATACCAAAAGCTTTCTTTACAGATCCACACCATCTTAAGGCACAAAATCATGTTCTTCAAATCATATTCATGGTCATTGTTACACAGTGAAAACTAACATCTTCCCACAACAAATTTATTTTATAGCAGATGTATAAAATAATTATTGAAGTTAAAGGTAGAAACTTCAAGGGCAATTTTGATACTGTGGTAATGAAAAACACTCTGAGATTTCATTAGAGAAAGGCTCATAGGAATGAAGAGGTGTCTCAATAAGGAGGCTCGGAACACCAGATTACGTTTACTTTTTAACATTAAAATTTAAAAATGAAATACAATCCAAATTTTAAATAGGAACCGGACCTTGGTCAAGCTTCAAATTCCCAAACATGTGTGTCCTCAGACCAAGTAAATAGGGTTGCTTCATACTGTTGAAACCAAGACCTTACACTTGTTCACCCAAACTGGCCTTCTGAATTATGTTTTAAAGATATATTGTATATTACAAAGCAAAAGTGTGAATTCATTCATAAAGAATTTCACACCATTTATTTTAACGAACATTAATTATATCACCATAGTACAAAATTTACAATAAAGAAGCCCAATTTTTGGCTCAAGGCCAAAGACGAAAAGATATAGTGTGCAGATTCTATCTAATACTGAAAATATTATTTGAGGCGCCTTTGAAAGCTTCAAACATGGATCTCATGTCTGCCTCCAATGGTAGTGAATGTGTTGACGAGAGCGAGGGCATTACTTATCAATTTGCACAGATTTTGCACGCAGTCAGTGACCATGGTTGTAACATTCTCGTTGGCATTGAGATCCTGAAATCCATTGAGGCAAGAGTCCTAGTCTGTGAGGGTTGCGCTCATCCACGTATGCACATTGCTCATATGAAACTGGAACAGAGGTCTGTTAATTAAGAATATGTTTTCTTTCATTTTAGTTAAGAATATGTTAGTTAAGAATATGTTTTCTTTCATTTTAGATAAGGTAAAAGAAAATTGTTAGTTAAGAATATATATATAAGGTAAAAGAAAATTGTTAGTTAAGAATATGTTTTCTTTCATTTTTTTGTTTAAATTGTCTAGATGAATAATAAAAGGTTTTATGTACTACATGTGATACATACATTTCAAGGAGTATAGTAGAGTAAATCCTTAATTTTGAGAAGTTTGCTTTACATTTCTTTAGCAATTATGGATACAATTAAGAGGCATTTAAGAGTACCATATTATCCTAGAGTATTTAATGAAAATAAAAAAACGATTTTATTGTTTGAATTTAATATAAATGTATGGAATGCAAATTTTATGGGATGATAACAATATGGAATAATAACTATAAATATTATTGGAGTAAAAATGTAAGGCTAAGAGTGTTTGATGCCCTTTTAGGATCTTATGTCAAACCTTGAAGTAGTGACAAACTTGAGGTATGGGTTATAATGGTGAGACAAATGAGTTGTTTTCATCATTGAAAGATTTTTAAGATAGTGTGAAGAAATCAAATTATTAGATAATCTTGCTTAAAAGAAGAACATATTAGAGTATGGTGGTTATTACAATGAAAGTTTTACAATGGAAAGGTGCCTTGATGGTTTGAATAATTATGATGGGATGTTTATAATTGAAAGGTGATTAAATATACTTAAAAATATTGATATAGTCATGTTATTGTAGCGATGAGCTGGCATGATAGTCGCTAATCACATAGCTAAAGGGTGATGTATGGTAAAGAATAATAGTATGCAAGATGTGAAAAATAATGAGGAAAAGTTGGTGATTAGTGATTTTAGAAGATTACAAGGAGATGTTGAAAGTAATATCATATTGCCACATGAATTAATTTAAAAGTTAGAAAAAGAAAAAAAAGATATTCTAAATCTCTTGGATCCTAATAAAAGAAATAGATTTGAAGATGGGAAATAAAATTTAGAAGAAGGTTCTTCTCCTTATAGTTAATGTGGTAGTATCTTTGTGATGACTTTATGATAGTGCAATCAAAGTAGTGACCATGTAACAGATTTTAAAGAGTTAACCCTATGGAGATGTAAAGACCATGCATTATGATTACCTTGCATTTTGACCATAACTTCGAGACGAAGTTTCCCAAAGGGTGGGTGTATGTAGCACCCCATATTTTGGCCTTAGACAGTTAGAAAATTGTTGTTTACTCATCTTAATAATTTAATGCTTAGCATTTGTTTAGAGTCAGTTACACTGAGTTAGACATTTGAGATGAGTACATCTAGACCTATTTATGTTTTACATGATATTATTCTTATTGTTATATGTTCATGACAATGATAGTACTCTAATTGTTTAAACATGAAAATTAAAATGGGGAATTTTGGTACATGGATACCAGTTCAAGTTATGTTGTGAATGTATAATAGATGCAACGCAAGATGTAAATAAACACACATTTCTATATGAATGTCAATGCATAAATGGATTCTTATATGAAATGTCTGATGTATCTGTGTGGATATGATTTATTGGTGAACTAACATAAAGGTTGATGAGCTATGTGATAGCCAAATGACTATAGTGTTGAGAAAACTTAGATGTCATAGACATCAAGAAGGTAGTGTGTGCTATAAGTTATAGTTAAATTATTTAATTTATGATTCAAAATATTTCTATGATCTGTGGTAAGTGCGGTTTTGATAGGACGCACAACTTGTCTAAAGTGGTTGTTTGATGACGTGACTCTAAGAACAGTAGTTGCACAGTACGACTTGATGTAGGGTGTTGACCCTAGTTCTATGAGGAGGGGTAGGGGTATTTCCCACCATTTATCCTTCAAAACCTAGAGTCGTGAAAGGGCTATGTGAAGTCACGCTCCCCTAGACATGTGATGGTGGTTGCTAGTTTCCTACTGGGGAAGCTTGGTTGAGATGTATGAAACTTTCGCTTACGGGTTCCATCTGGAGTTAGGTCAATATAGTTGATGCTTCAGCATAGTCCAACAGAGGAAAGGATAGGATGGAAGATGGAAGTAGGTTAGGAAGGAAGGATGCTTCAATGTTAGTTGAAAATATTGATTGGGGATTAGATGTGCTACTGTTGTTTACTCACTTGGTTCCTACCATGTTTAAAACCCTCTTTTGATTCCCTTTTTATATCTTAAGTGTGATAGCAAGTTATCGATGAATTATTGTAATTTTGTTTGTTAAGATTAATAAATGATGCATTTACTTGATCTATTGTCTGGCATGCCTTGGTCTGATCATATAGGAACTATGCCATAGAGGCAATGGTTATTTACCTTTATTACATGTGTAAACTATGTGTCCACTAGCTACACACACATACCCTACACATGTACACTAGTACAATTAATTAATGTATTAATTATAAAGCTAGATTATTAACTATTTAATTGAATAGTTTAATAACTATGTAAATTATTTTGCATACAAAAATATCTAATAGCATTAAATACCTACTTTGACTTTGATTGATGGTTGGTATGATTAATCAAATAAGTATGGTGGGTTGTCATGTACATTTTCGGGAAATTGTCAAATTGCATTTATAAGCTAGCATGAGAAGAAAGACTTTGCATTTTATTTATTGTTATTTTATGCAATTCATTTATATTTTAGTTTTATTTTTATTTTCCCAAAAAAATCTAGATAAGGAGGTTGACGAATAATAATGAGGGTGGTTGAGGAGACTTGGGAAAGGGGGGTATGGAAACTTGATAAATAGCAAGAGGAAGTGGTGATGGAGGAGAGGTGGGAGCTTGAGGAAAATTTGGATAATTCTTGAAAGACATATTTCTTGTGATGGTATTCTTAGAGCATATGTGCTTTGTTGTTCTTGGAGTCACGAGCATGGAGGGCTAAGAAACCGAAAGGTTTTTTGGAGCTAGGAAGCCAGCTAGGATCCTAGTTGGATGGGAGGATAATTATGTTGTTTCACTCTAGGCAAGCAGGAAAAGAATACTTTACAGCATCTTCCTACTACTAGCAAGATGACATTGCAACTGATCAGCTTCAATAAACCAGAGAGGAGGTATTTTGTTAGTATGTATTCATCATGTTTCTAAAATTTTACACAAAAATAAAAATCTTTGTTTACATCAATAATCTTAATGCATATGTGTATAAATTGTCACTTATTAATTCATAGTCTCTCATGGAGAGGTGTTACCACTTTTTTCTTGGAGAGGTGTTACCACTTTTTTCTTTTGTCTTCTAGGTCTCTCTTCATTTTATGGTCTGTGGGAGCCCCATCCTTGTCCTCTTTGAAGGACGAATACAATTTACTTTTATTGTAACCCCATACATTATTGTTTACTTTATAAAGACTCTATTATTTTGGAGGTTCCCAGAGAACTATTCAGGATATAACATTGTTGATCTCTCAAACTTTAATTTTAAGCATAAGATTTCAAATATGCATTTATCAAAATCTTTATTTCATCTAAAGAAATGATCATTTAGAGTTATTTTCCATATGTGGTCCATACTTTCCTTTCCTTTCTTTTGTTGAATATTATGTCTTACTTTGATAAATTTTGTGATGGAAATGTCATCCTATGATAATGTTGTTGGCCCTTGACCAATTTTTGGGATAACCTTGGTCATTTTGACCTATTTTGGGACTTCGACAGCCTGTCGGAGATGAAGCGCCAAGCGAAGCAGAGATTGTGGAAGCTAGACCCCTTTTTGGGTCTATTTTGAGTTTTTAGGAATATGTAATGGGAAAGGGATGTCGACCCATGGGTTTACCCACATTTAGGCCCACTTTTGTAATGTATAAATAGACACCTAGGCATCTAAGATAGATAGAGAAGGTTAGTTGATGGCTTAGTGCTAGTAGTTAGATCTGTGTGATCGGATGTGGATTGTAAATGCTATGTGCATGATTTTAAGAGGCTTGTAGAGCTAAGTGTTAGTTGTTGTAAGAGGTTGTAGAAGGCTTTGTGCTGAGCGCAAGGAAGAAGGATCTAGCGAGCTGCACAGATCTTATGTCCTATGCAAAGAAGGGTTTGAGGCTCTGTGTTGTAACTGATGATTGAAGATACTAATAAAGAAGAAGAAGAGTTGGTGGACGTAGCCCCAAGGTGGGGGTGAACCACATAAATCTGTGTGTTATGCTTTGTGCTTTGAATCTCTTTCTTTGCTAAGTGCTTTGATATATTTAGATAGATCTACTTATGCTTTGTGCTTCTTAGATGTGTATGAATGCTAGATCTTATATGTGTGAAGAAGCTTAGTGCTGATCTACAGATCTGATCTACTTTACTGTTGCTAAGTGATGAAATATCTTAGATCTAAGTGAATATTGTGATGCTTTGTGCTATTTGTGAAGTATAATACTGGTTGAATATTGATGAATGATCGATGCTAAGTGAGATGTAAGTGATATAATCACAGATCTGTGTCCCAGCTAAGGTTGCATACACCTGAGTCTTGCAACCACCCCTGCCTCTACCTTGGGTGAGACTTCATCTGCTTCGCAGGTGTTGCCAAAAGGGTCGGTAGTTAGGGCTTTGTTGGTGTTCTCTCGAGAGTTGAACCCTGGGTATACCCCTGTGCCAACAAATGGTTCCATTGTCGGGACCTAAAACTGTGATTGTTGGGAACTAAGGAAGAAGAAGCTTTGTGCGTAGATATGTTGCCCTAGCACGCAGTATTCTACTTGACCTGTGAAGCTTTGTGCCAATAAAGAAAGGTCAGATCTGAAGAAAAGAGGTCAAATCTGCAAGAAAAAAGGGTGATACTGAAGAAAAGAAGCAAGATTTGAACACTTTGTGCTCTAAGAAAAATAAAAGTGGAAGTTCCTGAAGAAAAGAGGTCAGATATGCAAGAAAGAGGTCAGATATGTAAGCTATGTGCTTTGATAAAGGTAAGAGCAGTTAAAAGTTTTTAGATCTGAAAGCTTTGTGCCATGTAGAAGTAAGGTAAGTGGAAATTTCTGTTTCTAAAGTATGGATCTAGGTATTTTTGATAGATTTTGTCCTAGCTTGAAAACTAGGGCATTATTAGATGAAAGAAAGTTGGATATGAATAGATTCGATAATCATACTGATAGATATGTTAAACCTATGCATAGAAAGAATGTTTGGACTAACAAATGGATGCAGGATCCTAGAAAGAATTTTTTGCAGGATAGCTACTACGATTCTAGTGCGCAGTACAGGAGAGGTTGGGGATCATTTAAAAGAAAGAGAGGATTAACCCTATGTTACAGTTGCAGAAGATCGGGACATCTAGCTAAGGAATGCCCTTGTGGAAGGCCTAATTGTCTTTGTTGCAAAGCTCTAGATCATGAAGTATTGGATTGCCCCAGAATGATTGCTAGGCTCGAAGGAATGAATCTGAACCCTAAGGCAGATCCAGTGATAGAAGAACCTCAGAAAGAATCAGAGAAAGTATTAATTCAGATGAAAGAAACCCTGAATGAACACCGACATGTTAGATTATCAGAGATATTCAAAGAAAAATAATGCATTGAAGTAAGGATAAGGGATTTTGACATTGATTGTGTTCTAGATGAGGAAACATAGATGAATATTATGATAGAGAGAACTTGGGAAGCTATAGGGAAGCCTGTCATGATCCCTTCACTAGGAGGAATAGGACTCTTCAAAGGAAAATTGGTAAATCTATGTGGAAGGCCCACTCAGATATCTATGAATGCTAATGGAAATTTGACAAAGGAAGATTTTGGGATTATTGAATTTATTGAGGATAGCGCCCTGTTTACTATGCTACTTGGAAAAACTTGGATTGATAAAGATCAAGTTAGACGAAAGGAAGAAGCAGAAGCTTTGGAACAGAAAAAACAAGAATTAAAATATTTTATGACCAAGAAGGTTGCACAGTTGATTGAAGAACAGAGGAACAGATCGAAGCTCCTTGACACTAGAGACCTCAATGTCGAAGTTGAAAGAATGTCATAAGGCTCACAGAAGACTAAAGCACCTGTATCAAAGAAAGAAGAATTATTACCCCGGAGAGAATTTCAACAACGCGTGGTGACTATACTAAAAGAAGATAAGAATCAGAACGGAAAAAGACAGACCGAGTTGAAGATTACTGGGAAGAAGGATAGAAAGTTAAGTAAGAAGAGGGTGAAGATTGAAAAGATACAGGAGATTCCAGATAGAACATCGCAGAATGAAAACTTGCAGAATGGGAACTTCGCCGGAATATCAGAACAGCGACCTATGGCACTTCATCGTGGCGAAGCGATATAGCCATTGGACCAATATACCTGTTCGAATTCCACCCTGAATGGATAGAAAAGCATTAAAGGATCATCACCAGACTGTTGGACCACGCCATAACGAACAGATAAAATGTTAATGGAAGCTTCATACCCATTGCAAGCAGACTATTACTGAATTTCTTATTTAGCTCGGCACAACATGCACAAAGAACATTTTTTCCAACTGAGAATTTGAAGCCCACAGCCTAGTGATTGTATACAGTGGTTAATACACTCTGATTGTTCATCTTACTGCAGTATCTAAGATCATTGTGAACCCTGATTTTTTTTTTTCCCGAGCACATATGTCCGACGAGCTCACCACAGTTGAAGAATCTGTCACAGAGGTCCTCCTTGATTTAATGACTAAGAGAGTCATGTCA
>CBVK0100529174.1:0-12739 GCA_900067695.1 Picea abies | reverse complement strand
ATACTTCGAGGGGAAGTAAAGTTTGAGACTTGAGATTTCAGAAGTCCAGAAACCCGAAGGAGACCTCGACTATTGATAAAGAAAGGGGCTATAGAACCGTTGATCTGGTTGAAAGGTCAAATTCTCGAAGTAGAGGTAGAGCCATCGACTGAGAAGGACATGTGTTCATAGATCATCGAATCTAGAAGATTGGCATATAGAGAAATTAGGGTTTGATATTTGAAACTCTAGGAGCCCGGATCACGAAGTAAATCATAGCCATTGATTTAGGAAGGTTAGATCTGATCCACATAACTTGAGAGGATAGATCTGAACCGTCAGTTCAGGAGCATCGTCAAGATCATGAGATTGATGGTCTCGTTGCATTGTGGGGATTGAAGGTGCATGAACTTTAAAAAGTTAAGGGCGGGCTGCAATTGAAATGACGGTTTTGGAAAAAGGACATGTGGAGGCTTGAGGTAAATTGCGGGGTGAAACGTAGTTTGATCTCAAACCACCTTTGTTCGTTCCCACAATCGCATGGTCACATGATATCATAGCCCAAGGTCACATCAACAAAATATAGGGGAAGTAACTAGCACTTCTAGGCTCCACATCGGAGGTTACACGTTGAAAAGTCAAAAAGCCTCTGCGTGTATAATCCAACGACGCTGATAAAAAAAATCTAATTGAAGGGTTGTTGTTTCATATCGTGATTTATTGATCAGTTAAGATTCAAATACACTTACTGGATCATTGTTCCTGGGCAGTTGAATCATTGTTCCTGAGCTTTGGAATCATGATTCCTGAGATTTTTTGAGATTCCCGACTTGAGAGTTGGAGATGCAGAGTGTAACAAATGATGAGAGCAGGAATAAATGAAAAATGTCATGACAGAGAGAGGTTGTTGTTTCTCTATAAACAATAGTCTATATGTAAGAAATGAAGATTACAACATGAACTGAGGGAAAAATGCAGAGATGAAGAACATAAGATGGACAAAGAAGAAATGGTGAAAACAACTGACTGTACGAGAAATTAAGTGCGCAAGAAGATGTGAGCAAGAAGAGACTGATGCAGGAAGAGAAGACCAGTGTGGCAGAACAATGAAGAGACTAGTAAGCCATTGATAAATACTATATCACTGTAATAAATTTCAGCAAGTAATGATTTATATCTCAGGGTGGTAGGGTGGTGCTAGGGAGGACTGTTGTGCTGAGAGTTTCAAGTGGGTGCTTGAACACATGGAGTTGTAGCTTCCATCTGGTTGTAGCCATAAAAGCCAGGGTGGTAGGGTGGTGCAAGGGAGAACCATTGTTCTCTGTTATGTAGGTTGGTGCCTGTGTGACTGGAAGTTGGTGCTTCCATCCAGTTGGTGTTGGAACCCTCAGGGAGTTGGTGCTTCCTTCTAGTGGGTGCTAGAGAAATGTGTGACTGGAAGTTGGTGCTTCCATCCAGTTGGTGTTGGAACCCTCAGGGAGTTGGTGCTTCCTTCTTGTGGGTGCTAGAGAAAATAGGAAGTTTGTGCTCTCAGCAAGTTTCATCTTGTTAAAGAAGAGGTTGTAGCCTCATTTTGATTTGGTTCTCAAAGAAATATGATGTACAAAACTTAAAATACTACCTATCATTCGACGAAGAAGAGGTTTTCTCCCTTTATGGGTTTCCTCATGAATATATGTCTCTGTTTATATCATATGTGTGATTGAATTTTGTTATTTCTGCTGCTCATGTATTGCATAATATTGATGATCACTTGGAGAAGGTTAATAATATTTTAATAGGCATTGGAGAAGGTTAATAATATTTTAATAGGCATAAAATTGTTTAAGCACAGAAACAACTTATTCACCCCCCCCTCTCACTTGTATTAGTAATTCCAACAAATTTGTTTTGAGGGTGCTGAGAATGGCCTCACGAACGATAATATTATTGTCAACCCCCTGAACCTTTGATACACCTAACATGTAGGAGAGGACTGAAGGAGGATTTTTTCCATATGTTGCTTCAAAAGGAGTCATGCGAGGAGCGATATGGTAATATTTTTTGTACCACCATTCAACGAGAGGTAACCACATAGTCCACTAACTTTGTCATTAAGATGAAAAACAACTCAAATATGTTTCCAAACACTTGTTGACAACTTCAATTTGGCCATCAATATGGGGATGATAGGAAGTGTTGAGATGCAATTGGGTGCCTTGGATACAAAACAATTCTTGCCAAAAATTGTTGGTAAAAGTGGGATCTCAGTCAGAGACTATAGAATGAGGCATGCCATGAAGCTTGAAGATAATATCCATAAACATTTGAGCCACCATGGATGTTGTGAAAGGGTGTTGGAGAATAAACATTTGAGCCACCATGGATGTTGTGAAAGGGTGTTGGAGAGAAAAGAAATGAGAATATTTGTAAAGATGATCAACTACAACCATGATGACAGATTTATTGTTTTATTTAGGTAAGAAAACAATGAATTCCATAGAAATATCCTGCAAAATATCCAACAAAATCGAGGGCGGTTGTAGTGTTCTCAAGGTGTTGACTATTTCTCCTTTATTTTGTTGGAAAACATCACATTCAGCCACAAAGGTGAAGACATCCTATTTCATATCATCCTAGAAAAAAGAACGTGTAACCCGATCATAGGTCTTGGTGAACTAGGAATGCCCAGTTGTGGGGGGAGCATGAAGCTTTGAAAAAAGTGTATATTTAAGTTGTTATTGTTTTCTAAGATACATACAACCTTTGTAGTGAAGCTCTTTATTGTGCCAAGACTACTCGAGAGAAATTGGAGAATTGGCTTGCAACTGTTGGATAAGGCCAAAAATTTTAGGGTCTTGCAGCCATTCCTAGTGAGCAACTTGGAGCCAATCGGGTACAATTAAAGAGAGAGAAAAAATGGATCCTTCGCCTTCATACTTTCGGGAAGGAGCCTCAACAACCACATTTTCTTGTCCCTTCTTGAAAATTATCTCATAATCATATCCAAAGATCTTGGTGACCCATTTTTGTTGCTCTAGGGAGGAAATTTGTTGTTCGATAAAATTATTGAGGCTCTGATGATTTGTTTTAATTTGGAAGCATTGGCCGAAGAGATAAGGATGCCAGACATCCACATCATGTAGAATAAGCATTGGCCGAAGAGATAAGGATGCCAGACATCCACATCATGTAGAATAGAAAAAATTTCCTCTTCATAGATTGATTTTTCCAAATGGAGCTCTCAAAGTTGTTTGTTGGTGAAGGTCACAGGTCATCCTTCTTGCATGAAAACTGCACCAATTCCTTTCTCAGATGCAACACATTCCAGGAAAATAGTATTTTTGAAGTTGAGAAGAGTCAGGACATGATTTTTGCACATAGCCTCTTTCAAGTCCTGGAAGGCTTGATCAGCTGGAAGATTCTAATTGAAAGCATTCTTTTTTAGGAGAGCAGTGAGAGGTGCTGCAATTTTTCCATAATTCTTAACAAAATTTTGATAATAGCCTATTAAACCTAGAAAACCATGAAATCTCTTGAGGGTTTTGGGGCAGAACCATTCCTACATAGCTTCAATTTTCTTAGGATCCACCCTTAAACCATCCTTTCTAACAATATGACCCAAATAATCCACTTTTGAGGCTCCAAAGGCACATTTAGATTGCTTGAGGAAAAGTTGGTGTTGAAAAAGGAGACGGAGAACTTGATCCACATGGAAATGATGGGTTGTCCATGTTTTACTATAGATGCTCAAATATAATCAAAGAAAAATAAGACAAAATGATAGAGAAAAGGACAAAAGACATGGTTCATGAGACTTTGGAAAGTATATGGGGCATTACACAGGACAAAGTGCATGACCAAGGACTCATAGTGTCCCTCATAAGTTTGAAAGGTCATCTTGGGAATGTTAGCCTCTTTAATATGTATCTTGTGGTACCCAAAAAGAAGATTATGTTTATTAAAGTATTGAGCACCACTCAATTCATCCAATAGATCATCGATGACAGGAATGGGAAACTTGTCTTTGATGGTGATTTTGTTGAGAGAACGAAAGTGAGGACACATATTCCATGTTCCTTCTTTCTTGAGGACCATGACCACGTGAGAAGAATAGGGGTTGGTACTATGGTGGATGACACCTGCATCTAGCAATTCATGCAAAATTTTCTCAATTTCATTCTTCTGGGAAAAGGGATGACGATATGGGAGGACATTGGGATGAAGAATACCAAAAACTAGATGAATGGAATGATCATGAACACTGCGGGAAAGGGGAATTCCATGGGGAGTGGAAAAAATATTCTGGTGTTTGGAGAGTATATTGGAGGTCGAGATGTTAAGTTGTGATTGTTTTCTAAGATACATACAACCTTTGTAGTGAAGCTCATTATTGTTCCAAGAGTACCCGGGAGAAATTGGAGAATTGGCTTGCAACTGTTGGATAAGGCCAAAAATTTTAGGGTCTTGTAGCCATTCCTAGTGAGCAACTTGGAGCCAATCCAATACAATGAAGGAGAGAGAAAAAATGGATCCTTCACCTTCATACTTCTGGGAAGGAGCCTCAACAACCACATTTTCTTGTCCCTTCTTGAAAATTATCTCATAATCATATCCAAAGAGCTTGGTGACCCATTTTTGTTGCTCTAGGGAGGAAATTTGTTGTTCGATAAAATTATTGAGGCTCTGATGATTAGTTTTAATTTGGAAGCATTGGCCGAAGAGATAAGGATGCCAGACATCCACATCATGTAGAATAGAAAAAAATTCCTCTTCATAGATTGATTTTTCCAAATGGAACTCTCAAAGTTGTTTGTTGGTGAAGGTCACTCGTCATCCTTCTTGCATAAAAACTGCACCAATTCCTTTCTCAAATGCAACACATTCCAGGAAAATAGTATTTTTGAAGTCGGGAAGTGTCAGGACAAGATTTTTTCACATAGCCTCTTTCAAATCCTGGAAGGCTTGATCAGCTGGAAGATTCTAATTGAAGGCATTCTTCTTTAGGAGAGCAGTGAGAGGTGCTGCAATTTTTCCATAATTCTTAACAATTTTTTAATAATAGCCTATTAAACCTAGAAAACCATGAAATCTCTTGAGGGTTTTGAGACACAACCATTCCTACATAGCTTCAATTTTCTTAGGATCCACCCTTACACCATCCTTTCTAACAATATGACCCAAATACTCCACTTTTGAGGCTCCAAAGGGACATTTAGATTGCTTGAGGAAAAGTTGGTGTTGAAAAAGGAGATGGAGAACTTGATCCACATGGAAATGATGGGTTGTCCATGTTTTACTATAGATGCTCAAATATAATCAAAGAAAAATAAGAAAAAATGATAGATAAAAGGACAGAAGACATGGTTCATGAGACTTTGGAAACTATACAGGGCATTACACAGGACAAAGGGCATGACCAAGAACTCATAGTGTCCCTCATAAGTTTGAAAGGTCATCTTGGGAATGTCAACCTCTTTAATATGTATCTTGTGGTACCCAGAAAGAAGATTATGTTTATTAAAGTATTGAGCACCACTCAATTCATCCAATAGATCATCAATGACACGAATGGGAAACTTGTCTTTGATGGTGATTTTGTTGAGAGCACGAAAGTGAGGACACATATTCCATGTGCCTTCTTTCTTGAGGACCATGACCACGTGAGAAGAATAGGGGTTGGTACTATGGTGGATGACACATGCGTCTAGCAATTCATGCAAATTTTTCTCAATTTCATTCTTCTGGGAAAAGGGATGACGATATGGGAGGACATTGGGATGAAGACTGCCCAAAACTAGATGAATGGAATGATCATGAACACCGCAGGAAAGGGGAATTCCATGGCGAGTGGAAAAAATATTCTGGTGTTTGGAGAGTATATTGGAGGTCGAGATGCATAGATGGTGTCTCAATAGATTTAATGGAATTGAGTTGGGAAATAATGCCTAAATGGCCTTTTTTGAGGGTCTTTTCCATTTGATGGGAACTGATGATCTCAGGTGAGCCTATTGTGATGCCTTGGAACTTATACTATTGGTCATCCTGTTGAAATTGCATGGTCAATTCCTTAAAATCCACGAGGATGGGACCGAGAGTGTGTAACCATTATGCACCCAACACAATATCACAGAAACCCATGTCGATAGAAAACATATGATATTTCAGGTTGTACTTACCAATTTGGAGACACCAAATTTCACAACGCCCCCCACATTTCATGGAACCTCCATTGGTAATCATGATTTGAAAATTGTTGACTACATGGATATAGAAATGGGTTTCTTGAGCAATGCATCAATGAATGAAATTACGAGTGCTACGACTATCAATGAGAATGATGACCTTCTGATTTTTTATGTAGCCAATTAGCTTGAGGGTTTGGGGAGTAGAGAAGTCAGTGAGTGCATTTAAGGAAATGATTGATTCAACTTCCAGTGCATCAGATGGAAAAGTGATATGAGTTGGCTCAGGGAGCTCTACCGCATGAGAAGCCTTAGTCTCATCATCAACAACATCCTCATAGATGGCCATGAACAACTTTTGTTCCTTACACTTGTGCCCCATAAAATATTTTTCATCACAATTATGACAGAGACCCTTGACATGGCATTCAACCATTTCTTCCCAAGTTAATTTTTAGATATTGAGAGGGGTGGGATGAGGGGCATGAGTAGGAGGGAGAGGACAAAGAGGGAAATAAGGTTTGGGGTGTTGGGAAAAAACAACTTGTTGGGCTTCCTTGGCATGTTGAATAGCTTCTAACTAAGTCTCGAGGTGATTCATGAGAACTTGGGCATGGATTTCCTCCTTGAGGCAACTGATAAAGATTTCTTTGAAAAACGTATCAAACATGCCCTTCGTTCTGAAAGATAATTTCTCAAATGTTGCAATAAATATTCCATAGTACCAAAATGTTTCAATTTGGTCAAACGACTTAAGGAGTGTGTATCAATGTCAAAGCGGTCATAAATTTCAACCACAAACTATGTCTAGGATACATATCGTTGGCGTGATTTTTGATTCCATTTCCACCATTTCCAACGTTCAGGATCCAAATAGATGACATTTTAGTGAAGTTTGGCCAATTCATCAGTGATGCCATGTAGGGATAAGTAGTGTTCCATTTGAGTGACCCAACTGGTGGGATCTGAGCCATGAAATTTATTCAATTCCACTCATAGAAGATGGAGATCATGATGAAAAGGGTTGGACTAAAAATACTAGGAATTGGAGGAAGTTGTACCTTCAAGGTTAGAATGTGGGTCAGATGATGAATGGGGCCCAGGAATGGGGATTTTTTTCAGGACCTTGGAAACAAATGATTCAAGATGAGATTCAAGGTGGGATGTGTTATCGCTCTGTAAATTTCCTTGGATGCAAAAGAAAATATCATAGGTAACCACAAACCTACTTGCAGACGGGAAGTTAGCCTCCTTCCAATCCAATGAGGGCCCTCTCCTAGTAGTTCTTCAATCAATACAATGTCTAGATTCTATGTGAATAAAAAGTGTATAAAATGGTTAGTAGGGTTGAAGGAAATACCCATTGGGCATGAAGTCATAAGGGGAAATCAATTTTAGGTTTAAGAACTTGGTAGAAATATTTTAATCTCAGAGGCCAAAAAACCAACTATTGCTAGACTTAAAATGTTAAAATATGGGTAGATGAAAAATGAAACACTAAAATCCACATAGAGCATCCAATCTTAAATGAATTTTGTATAAACTTACCATACTAAAAAGGATTATCTAAAATACGATAGACACATAGCATAATAAAATGAATTTTGCATCAAACATTCCTTACTTGAATGAAGAAGAACATATTTAATGATAACAAAGGAGGAACACATACACTGATAATATTGACTACAACAACTGAACACAAGAATCTCTAAGGAAAATCTTCAAACACTTGTCTATAGACCGTTCATTAATATCCAATAAATGTTACAGTACCAACAATCTTCCTTACTCAACTCTTGAACCCTTCTATTTTCTTTTTCATTACAATAATTAACATTAAACTTCATATTTATCCCATGAAATCAAAGTAGTTAGGGCTTCATACCCAAAAACAAGAAACAATTGATAAACTACTTACTTAAGAAATTACCAATTAATTTTCCACAGGTTCCTACAATTTAGGGTTTCAGTTTCTTACTAACTTATACTCCCTAATACATTTATGTTACATGTGTTTAATGTAAAAATTGTTCATTATCTAATATTGATGCTGACATATTGAACTCATCCTATTTGCTAGCTGAAAATACTCCTTTATGTGTTGGCTGGTGATTTCACAACAACCGGAAAAGTTTGCTATGAAATCTCTATTTGAGCAGTTTCGCAGAAAACGTTGTTGCGAAATATTTGTTTTCATTTTCTGGTGTTGAAAATTACTTCAATATTGATCCAAAACCTTGAGATAACTTCACAAAAGAAAAAAAAAACATGACTTATCCTGAGTGTTATCAAACTATTCCATTGCAACTTGGGCCAGCAAGTCCAGATTCCTTTTTTCCATTTGTTCCTTTATCAGTCTGTCCTTTGTCTTCAATGCCCCATTCTTCTTGTATATATTTTTCATTTGTTTATGTAGGGGTAAAGACCTCTTAACCATTATTTTTCTATTCTCCAAGGCTTCTTGACACAGGTCCAAGTGTTCTTCTATCCTCTCTTTCATTTTCCTGTTTTCTTCCCTAATTTCTACAATTATCCTGAGTGTTATCAAACTATTCCATTGCAACTTGGGCCAGCAAGTCCAGATTCCTTTTTTCCATTTGTTCCTTTATCAGTCCGTCCTTTGTCTTCAATGCCCTATTCTTCTTGTATAGATTTTTCATTTGTTTATGTAGGGGTAACGACCTCTTAACCATTATTTTTATATTCTCCAAGGCTTCTTGACACAGGTCCAAGTGTTCTTCTATCCTCTCTTTCATTTTCCTGTTTTCTTCCCTCATTTCTACAATTTCATCCTAAGCTTCCTTCAACTGTCTCTTTAGTATTGTAGTTTTCATGTCTTATTTTTCTAAAGGAATATGAACCTCAACCACATCTTCACCAACACACTAAATAGATGTTTCATACTTGGCCTCTTCAACATGGATCGATTTCCTTGCTGATAATCTAGTTACATGTCTTGCAAGTCTTTCTTTGTCAAGTACTTCTGGACTAAACATCACTTTTTTTCCTGGTGGAGGTTTGTATTCTACAACATCTTCATTTTCATGACAGGGAAACGTTTCATCTGCAAAAATTTGTTTCTTTGTTGCATACCCAGTGAATGTTTTCCTGAATTTTGTCACTTTTTCTTCTTCAGGAGTGAAAAGTATTTTTTTTACCTTTCAGCTTGCTCTTCTTACTCTTAGGGGTTTCCTCAATATCTACAGTTGTATCAATACCCTAAAATGGATTTTTACTCCTTTGCATGGATCATTTTCTAAGAGAGGTCTCTGTTGTAGTTTCAGGGGTTTAAATCACAATAGATTGTTCTTTGTCATCTCCCTTTCTCCTTTTCAAACTACTAGAAATTGCTTTATTACTTGTGGAAGGAGTACTTCCCTTGGATGGTGGGGAACTAGTAGTTTCAACACAAAATTTTGATGCAGAAAAAAAATAATTCCATTTCCTCTTTGCTTTCTTGAGTTCTTCAAGGACCAACAATTTAATGAGATGGAAATGGAACACATTAGGCTCAACTTGATCATATTTATCTTGTACGTTATCAACCGTTTTTACCAGGATTCTAAAAATATAATATGGGAGGTTTAGGGATTTACTACATGTANNTCTTCCGATCTCACTATGGTATAGGTACACCTTGTTGAATCACCCCTAACAAGTGAATTATATATGTATTACACTCAACAACTACTCATGGTGTTCCAACATGTAGCTCCTAGGCATCCCTTTTGAAAAGTTCTCATTTTGCAATTATGTTTTGAAATAGTCATTGCAGTAGAAGGAATCCAAAGGTGTCCCCTTGAACCACCTCTCACCTTGCATGGGTATCCTTGTTGCTAAGGCAATTTTTGTTTAGTGACTTGAATCTCCAGTGATCCAACCTTTGTTTTGACCCCATCAAAATTTAGTGCAAATTGTTTAGCCACCTCCATGTGTCCTCTCTGTATATTTTCATAGAATTTGAGGCATCGTACTACTTGGAAGGATTCTCTGACAATAGGATCTGAGTCCAACAATTACAGACCTTGGGGTTCGAATCTCAGTGTCACCCCCCTTGTGTACTTTCTTCTTCTCCTTGTTTTTCTCCATGGTTGTTTGTAAAGAGTACTGTGATGATGGAGGGTGAAGAGGATATCAAGGATTAAAAAACATGAATGTGAAGCCTGGTGTATTAGGGTTTATTTGGAAGATAGAGCTACCGGGATTTAACACCAGGGATTTCACAACAAATAACATAGCACAACTTTGATAGGAGATTAGGGTATTAGCACCTAAGGAATCTGCAGTAGAAAATGAAGCTTCAAGGGTGTCCAATTATCAGGAAATCTTTTAGAAATTAACAACAAGTTGAGTCAATCCAACAATTTTGTAGCAGACATGCAATTTCATAGCGTGTGTAGTTTCACAATGACTGTAGGAAATTTCACAACGATTGTCACACTTTTGCAGCAAATTAGAAATTTGATAATTTAAAAGAGGAAACTCCACATGACTTATAAAACTTTATTTACAAGGATTGTACCAACTTTCATGACCTCATTCCCATGATTGCATTCCCATTATGGAGAGTTTTAAAGTGATTTGACATGATATCTTAGTTGTTGCAAAAAGCTAGGAGATTTTGCAACGCATTTGAAATTGATTGGTTACACATTTTGAAAACATACGAAATGGATTGGGAAATCTATGAAACTTTTATTACACATGTAAACCTACTCACATGACCTTATTATGACATGGTGTAATGATTTTAAAACTCATGTTCTCTAATGATGATAAAGGATCGTGTAACAAACTGACTTGACCTTGGGACAAGACTAGCCACTTTAACTATGACTTGGAATGAAAATCTAACTCCCTAGACATGACTCAATCAGAACCAAATTGACTCATAATTTAATGAACTAAAAAATTTGTCACGAGACATTGATCCTAGGACCTTGACACATGGTTTTTTAGAAGTCAATACATGACCACAAACCATTTGTTTTGACTTTATAAATTAATACTCCCTAACAAGATGCAAGCTGGCTAGCAAGGTGGGAATTGATGTCCTTCCTTAGTTCCTCTTTCATGTGGTCAATTTGGGAGGCGATGTGGTTTTAAATATCTTGGTTACAAGTGGTGGCCATGGTGAAGGAAAACCATAGTAATAGATGGAAAGAGAGGTGTTGGAATAGGTTTGGTGGGTCCACAAAAATACAAGGATAAAAAATGATAAGTATCGCTAGGACCAGGATGAAAAGAGGATTCCAATGGAATAGGTCCCTATTAGAGGTGTCGGGAGGGGTCGGGACCACCTAAAGAAGAAGGATGAAAAATTATAGGTACCACTGTGATCAAGAAGAAAAATGGATTCCAATGGGATAGGTCTCAAATAAGGTGCAAATAGGCCCCAAACTCTATTTCTGTGGATTTATACCCTGATCTGAATAATATTGTTGTGTCAGAATGCCCAAATTCTTAATAGGAAAAAAGCAGTGTCAAAATTCCCAAATTCTAATAAAGAGAAATATTGTATGCTAATAAAGAGAAATATTGTATGTTCCCTTTCTGTGTTGCTTGTGTCCCAGGGATTAGGGTTTTTTAGTGTTTCTATAGACAAGGGTTTTTCATGTGCTATAGCTCTTTGATATACGTGTTAGATCAAATAGTAGTACTTGTCCCAATATCTCAAGGCCCCAACTAAGGAGGGTAGACCATACCCTTAGCCATATTATTTTATTACCCATGTACTAGATAGGATCTTCCCAAGTGTTGTTCTCGGTGGAACTATAATAGTTAGGTGGTCGATCACTTTATCTACGGAAAGCTTCAGGATATCTAGGTCTATTCATATACAGGTGTTGTCTGATGTGCTACCACATGAAGGGGTACCAGTAAGGGTTACAAGGGTGGCCAATAATGTGCGCTTAAGTACCACTTGTAGTTCCTTCGTGTATTCTTCCATGACCACAGATTTATGTTCTGAACAACATATTTTTGTAGCTTTAAGATGCTAGAATATGTGTCTACCCTAAAAAAAATAACCCATACTTTTTCTGCAAAGGAAAGTGCTCTGATACCACTTTTAAGGTACCAGATCTATTATAATCAATGAAAATAGAAATATTGTAGAGAATAATATCAGAACAAAACAATATATGAAACCACAACACCAAAATAATACCTTTATTGATAGGAAACAATGTTCCCTTGCCTCTTCGAGTGGGCAACCTCCAGCAGAGCAATGCTCTATTATAATAATTCTCAAGAAAAAAACTATCATGACTCGTACTCTTATTTATACTAATTCTATCTTCTAAAGAGCATTCTAGAGGAAGATTATTCTAGAAGCAGAAGCTTCTATTCGGTCTTCTTACATTGACTTATTCCAGTTTATTAAATAGGCCTTATTAACTAATGTCGACCTTTATTACACAAAAATATATTATTCTATATATGTGAGGGGTTAGGGAGGTTAGGTCCCTAACATGTTTTGATAAGGTTGTACAAGAATGTTGATGTCAAGATTAGGAACACCGAGGGATATTCATAAGAAATAAATTGTAATATAGGAGTTAATAAAGGTTGCCTCCTATCCGCCACCGATC
>CBVK0100529150.1:0-11151 GCA_900067695.1 Picea abies | reverse complement strand
TAAGTTGAATGACGCGTGTTTACATGACTCATTCCCAACGCCATTTATAGATGAGGCGTCGGAGAAATTAGGAGGCCAAGAAACTTATTCTTTAACAGATGGATTCTCGGGTTACCATCAGATAAAAATAATGCAGGAAGACCACTACAAGACCACTTTTGTGACAGAGTGGGGAAGTTATCAATATATAGTAATTCCCTTTGGATTGAAGAATGCCCCTGCGGTGTTCTCCAGAGTAATGGTGGAAACATTCAAGGAATTTATCCATAAGTTCCATGAAGTGTACTTGGATGATTGGACTATGTCCATTCTACTGAAAGATCATATAAAATTCCTCACGCTAATGTTGGAACGATGTAGGCAGTGTCAGATTTTGTTGAACTTGAAGAAGTGTAGTTTTTTGCGCACTGTTTGGAATTATGTTAGGACATGTAGTTTGTAAACAAGGATTACTAGTACATCTGACCAACATTACAGTAATTATATATTTAGGACCACCTACATCAGTCAGACAACTGATGGAAACTCTGGGTCATACAAGCTCTTATAGGAAATTTATCAAAGGATATGCACAGATCACAACACCGATGGAAAGGAAATTTATCAAAGGATATGCACAGATCACAACACCGATGGAAAAATTACTAAAGAAGGAAGACAAGTTTCAATGGAACGAGGAATGTTAGAAGGGTTTGGACACCTTAAAGAAAAAAATAGTGATCACGTCGATTTTAATCTTTCTAGATTGGAACAAGGAGTTCCATGTACACATAGATGCATCGTCCAAAGCATTGGGCACAATACTATCACAACCAAGGGATGGATACATAGATCAACTATTTTTTTTTCAGGAAGGAAGGTGTCCATAGCAGAGAATAATTATACTACCATGAAACAAGAAAGATTGACAATGGCATATGCACTATAGAAGTTCAGATATTACTTATTTGGGTCTCACTTTAAGATGTATACAAACCATTATGCATTAAAATACTTGTTGAACGAGCTAGTGTTGGGGGGGAGAATATGTAGATGGATACTATTTTTCCAGGAATATGATTTTGAGGTTGTAGTGAAACCATGGAAGTTGAATGTAGGATTGGATCATCTATCATGCATATTGTCAAGAGAAGATGCAGACAATTTAGATGACAGCTTCCTGGATGCACAACTATTTGTAGTTAAGATGGTGGATGATTAATTCTCAGACATCATGTAGTTTCTAAGTACAAGTATGGCTCCATCATACATGATGATTGCGCAAAAGAAACAACTGGTAGTGAAAGAAATATATTATCAGTTGATTACATGGAATGTATACAAGATGGGTGTAGATGGAATATTGAGACAATGTGTGTTGGAACACAAAAGTCCGATGCTACTGGAAGAAGCACATGAAGGGATTGTAGGAGGACATTATGCAGGGAGAGAAACTGCAAAAAATACTTTTTGCGTAGGGATTTGATGTTCTACACTTCACAAATATGCTAGGGAATATTGTTTGTCATCCAATGTATGTCAAAGAGTGGGAAAACAATTCAAGAGGGATAAAATGCCTTTGAATCCACAAGTTACCTTACAAGCATTTGAGAAATGGTCCATAGACTTTGTAGGGACAATCAATGCACAAGAAAGAAGATGATGGGCAAGGTACATAATAAATGTGACAGAGTAATTGATAAGATGGGCAAAAGAAACAACAGTTATAGACTGCACCACAAAGACTGTTGCAAGGTTTTTTTTGAGAATGTAGTCACAAGGTTTGGATGACCGCACATCTTACTCAGTGATAAAGGCACACACTTTCTGAATAATACAATTACAACAGTGACTGAGGAGTTTCAAATTCATCATCAGAAGAGTACACCATATCATCCTCGAGCCAATGGAACAGTGAAAGCTTTCAATAAAATCGTGGAGAATGCTTTCACAAAGATCTGCAATGTAGGGAGAGATGATTGGGACTTGAGAGTTCCTGTACTGTTATGGGATTACAAGACTACCAGTAAAAAGTTGACAAGGAAGACACCTTTCAAGTTGGTCTATGGGCAAGAAACAATGATGCTAATGGATTTTATTCTACCTATCTTACACATTACAACAATCATTGGTCTTTCATACTTTGGCACAGTAGAGGAGTGTAGGGTAAGATATATGCACTAATAATTCCCAATATTAAATTATCAACTGGAGCTCGTAAGCTTTGATGCACAAGAAAAATATGTGCAGGATTGGAGCCTATCCTAGTCTAATATCTAATTCTAGCAAACTCACACATGAATGAATGGAAAGTTGGAATTAAAACCAAAGTGCAGGAAATCAAATCAAGCACAAAAAATAAATAGAACTACAGGAAAACCAAATTAAAATAACTAGCTAAAGGGTACAATCAAACAAATAGGAAATGGAATCTAAATTCAAACTATGCAAATGAACTGTCCTCGAAAATATACACCCAAGAAGAATGATGAAACAAAAATGTAAAAAAAAGCGAGACAATAGAAAAGAAGTGAAAAAAAGATGATGTATTTATTTGTGAAGTTAATTTTGTCTACTAAAAGACTGAAATAATTAGTCCACCTAACATTGCATTTATGTTTATATCACAATGTATAACACACAAAACCCACATGTATTTATATATAAATAAAATGACATGTACGACAATCGTTCATAATGTAACAAGAAGATAACAATTAACAATATGGGACAA
This sequence comes from Picea abies, assembly GCA_900067695.1. Taxonomy (NCBI): domain Eukaryota; kingdom Viridiplantae; phylum Streptophyta; class Pinopsida; order Pinales; family Pinaceae; genus Picea; species Picea abies. The sequence continues at coordinate 8,438 of CBVK0100529150.1, read as the reverse complement.
CATAAAACAATTAGAAAACACTAATCTATTTAACAATTAAATATTTAACATAACAATCAAAACAAGGAAATTTGAAATGTACATATATGACAAAAGAATATTTAATATGTAAAGGAGATGATGTGATAACCATATAACATATATCTAACCAACAACATAACAATTAACAAATGATATGTATTAATTCCAACACCACATGACAATGGATATGAAATATAATGTAAGCACATAATGGCATATGTAATATAACACAAGCATGTAGTGGCACTTTAATAAAAACACAATATCCGATGTTAAATGGAGGTGAATGGCGAGACGAAGAAAAGAGTCAACTCCTTGTATAAGTGTAGAGATATGATTTGAAGGTGTTAACTTAATTAACATGAAACAAACTAGTGCTAGAAACATATAAAATAAAGACAATAAAATTAACATATATATTAACAAGTTACGGAGACACGAAACAATCTCCAACATAAAACTCAGGCTTAAAGACAATTTTAATCCAACGAAGTTCAACACTTTAGTTTTATTTTCCAAAAGTCCCCCCTCCCTCTATGTGCAGACCTTCTTTTATACCAAGGAGAGCACCATAGATCCACATAAATCACACTTTCTCCTTTCTAATAAATGATACTATTGATTACATCCAATCAAAATTAGTGGATCTATATTTGAATAAGGATCTCATGTTATGATTATATGTTATCTCCATGTCATGATTTGCCTAAATAATATCCCGTTTAACCTCTTCGTTTAACCTCTTAGCTGACTAGGAAATCCACATGGCACTAGGCGTTTGAGAACTAGCCGCAACTGAAAATCTAGGTTTGAAAACTTTCGAAAAACAATTAAATCTCCCAAACTATGTCAAGTTTTTGAAAATGGCTTGCACAAGTTCCCATTTTACATGTTTTGAACAAAACCCATGTTCCATATTCTTCATATTCTTCTTTGTTTGCATGAAAGTTGAGGCCAAAATTTTACTATCTAGAAATTTTGTTAATTTCAACTAAATTATTGCTACTGGTTAGAGGTCCACATGTGTGACCTGAGCATGTTCTAACTCACGTTTTTTCATATTGACATCGTTGCGGAGAGAACCCATGTTCCCAATTTCCTTCTATAAATGCATGCCAATATGCCAAACAATGAATTCACGTACAGGAACAGCTATACTGGTGGAAGAATGATGAACTGCAATAATGGTACGAGAACATTGATCATGCAAACCACACTTCATCAATCGTTTTCAGTAAAACACAATATTATCATATTTTGATCACTAAAAATGTAGAAAATGATGTATTAACCACATTGGATATGTATTGACAAATGATGATGTTTAATGAGGGTTTATGGTGTGAATTAACAATGAAATGCAGAAAATGGTTTAAGAAGAGTAGTTTTATTGGGCAGAGGAATATGACAAAAATGGATCCCAACAAGGAGAGACTCTCGCAGTTAGTACAACTTGAATAAGATTGGTTTGTTGTAGGTTTCCATCAGCAAGTTCAGGAGGCTAGAGAGAAGGCTTGACATGATCGACACATTAAATACAAAATGTTTCAAGTGGGAGATCTGGTATTACTCTATGACAAATTTTTTATGAAACATCCATGAAAGTTTAGAATGCATTGGTTAGAACCCTATGTGATTCAACATGTAACAAAGACAAGTGTTATGCATTTGGAAACCTTGAATGGAGAAGCCCCTTGGAGGAATGGTGAATGGAAGTCGGATGAAACTCTATAGAGACGGTTGATAGTCTGTGTAGTAATCTGGGCTACGCCAGAACACATGTATCATAGTAGTTGTACTATACTAGGAAGGAAAAACACAAAAACAAATAAAAAGGAAGAAAAACAAATAAAATGTAGATATAGAAAAAGAAAAAGATTATAGAGTATTAAGGCATAAGAAATTGCGTAGAAGGGATGACTATCACATATCAGGATGGCACTGCGATGATTTAGGAAATAAAGAACAGAAGGAAAAGACTGCGAAGCAAATATATGTAAATGCAAGAACAATTGTGTAGTTTGGAAATGACAAGACCGTTAGAAACATTAAAGCTTGGAAATGACGACTACGAAGTGGGAATTACAGGTCATAAAGACGCCATATAATATTAAATGGAAAAATTTGTTGGAAATCATGACAGATAGGTAGTACGAGGGAAAAATCACACGATGTATTTGGTAATAAATATGCATTTATTTAAAAACTCATTAGCCACATTGGCAGATTGGACAAGTTAGTTAAGGTGGGATGAGACATGTACAGTTGGCAAGGAGGCACACAAATAGTGGAGGGTCGATAAGTGTAATTCATTGTTGCATGCAAGCGAGAGTGAACCAGAGAAAACCAGAGAAAATTCGAGTGACTTAGAGCTGAGCCAAAAATATTAGAGAACAACCACAAAGGCAAGAAAGGAAAGTGTTGCACAAGACAGATGGCCCCACCAAAAGTTGGAGCGACATAATTAACAATGAAAAAATAGGAAAAATGACCAATAGATATGCTAGAGGTCGAGGAAGTACCTAGAGCTCCAGCTTGGGCTTCACAAGCCAACTTCCATAGAAATTACATCCCACCTAGGATGGACAATGCACCACCAATCATTGTACCAGCTAATGGGAAATACCCTCTAGCAATAGAACCAGTCCCGCCTGGTGTAAGTATTGAAGGATATATGATTGGGAAGGTTATTGGCCTCAAGTTCATGGATCATTATATTACCGACGAGCGAAAATTCCTAAAGATGGCCAAGGAAAATATTTTCTCACTAGGAGCATAGAAGGCACAAGAGAAATCTTATTGGAGACATAGGAGTGGGTAATAGGATTGGAGAAGGCGGGCATACTGAACTTGTTGGATATCCCACACTTCAGACACATTCTAGAAATTAATGCTCTTGTGAAGTTATTGCTCAGCTGCGTCCATGGGGGGACATTGTGGCTTGACCCCCTAGTATCAATTGACATTGCACTAATTTCATGGATTATAGGGCTCCCAAAATCCAGCAAGGATCTGACCCTTTTGTTCAACAAGGAAGGAGAGAGATCCCTCTTAGAATCGATGAAGTAAATGTTCAATAATTTCAGGGGGAAAATGGGACTAGATGTGAAAAACATCAATGATAACAATGTTTGATTTGCAATGCAAGTGTTGGCCTACAAGTTGCTCCGCAAATGTAGGAAGGATGAAGTACCAACTGATGTGATTACAACTGTAGAAAAATGTGTCGAAGGGGTTCAAATGAACTGGGCCACCTTCTTGGTCAACCCGTTTTTGCAAGATTGTATTGAGACCTAGGAAAAGGGCACAAAATTTCACTATGCATGGATGTTGATTTTGATTTCAATGGTCAGATGGTAGGAACCAGGATACTATCAGTGCATGGGCACATCTAGCAGAGACAATATAGTCGAGAGGTATGCCAACTTATGGCATACGGTGATTAAGAGAAGACAACATGACAATAATGTCACATTATTTGTATACTTTGATACTATAAGGTATCTAATTGTGCATACGCTACACATATTAGCCGAGGCAATGGAAAAATATAAGGATATCATGTGTTTCAAAGTAGGCATGCACCACTTGTATGTGTAGGCAAAGAAGGACCTGTCGTGCCAGTGGTTTCCAACTAGTTATAGGTTCACAACAAAGGATGTATATTTGATTATGAATGACTAGAAGGATGGATGGAAAATCTCAACAGAGAAAACAAGGAAACCGGAAGAGGAATGATAAAAATAATGTCCCATGAGATATGCCTGGCCCATCCACAACATAAGTTCAATAGATAGTTCCCAGGACACATTGAAAAAGAAAATATAAGAGAAAAAAACCAGTAGGAGGGGTGCACAAGAAAGCTAAAGCACATAAGGAACCCCCAGTTTATACGTTAACCAATAATGATATGGATAGGATTGACTACCAAGTAAGGGATGTCATGGAAGAAATCATGGAATAAGAAACCAAGAAGAAAGAAGAGAAACAATAGAGAGTGCAGGATCAGTTGGCAGCACTCTAGCAGCTCTTAGCAACTGCCAGCCTAAAAAAAGAGAGCAAGACCAAGGGAGGACCATCCATAATTCTAGGGAAGGAAGTAGAGGATACACATCTAGCCTCAACCCAGATAACATTCGAGCATAGAACACTTCATATTGAGGACACACTTGAATTTCCAAAGTCCAAATTAAAAGAAGAAGTGAACATGCTAGGACACTTGGACATAGTGGTATCGAGGATGTCGATACAAAGATTACAAGACTTGCAAATAGGCTTATTGCAAGAGATTAAGAGCTAAGGAGACAAAGCACATCAAGAGCTCAAAAGAATGAGGGACAAAAGAGCCAAGTTACAACAACATTATGATGTTGTGCTAAAACAAAAGAAGGAAGTCGAAGGCTGAGTGGAGGAAGTAATGAAAGATAAGAATGAGGTCGAGGAAAGGGTAAAGAAATCCCTCAAAGAAAAGGATGAAGCTGAAAGTATAGCGCAAAAAACTCAATCATGCATCCAGAAATTATACAAGGCCATTTTGGAAGTCCCCGTAGTACTAGAAGCTACTATGGAATAACAAGTGTTGAATATCAGTGAAGTAATCAAAGGATTCTAATCACACATAGAGAACCTACAATTGCAGAATGTGATAGGCACGCCACCAGAAGTCCGAAAAGGAAGAGAGAAAATAGCGAAGACAACAGTCACCAACATTAAGAAGAGAGAATAAGAGTGCACAAATCTTTGTGAGGAGAGCACACATATCAGGACAGACTTAGTAGAAGATCCAGATATGAAGGTGGTGGAGGCCAAGTTATGAGAAGTACAAGAAAAGGAAAAATAAGCTTCAGAGAATATCACTACACTTCCACCAACAAAACATATGAAAATAATTTTGGAACAAAGGCAATCATATGTGGAAGTGGATAAAATGAGGGATCAATAGAAGACCCTTCAACAACATTTTGTACCACTGCAGAAAGAATAGCGAGGCTGATCGGTGAACTGGCCATTGCATAAGGCAAGGTCAAGCAAGCAACTTTGGAAGTCGAAGATAAAATTACAGCCTTGACTGCACAGGGGGGCGAAGAGATAACATAAACAGAGGAAGAGATACTTAAGGAAGTGGAGGTAGTTAAGGAAGCCTCCCAAAATTTCATTGCGGCATGGAGGAGCAGGAAACAGACCTAAGTGACTCGAGACATGCCACATGTGAGTGTTGGGGGCATGTTGGACAAACAGTTTTAGGATACAATTTTGGATAAAATCCTAAGTATAGAAGAAGTGCACAACAGGGGTGCACAAGAGAAGAAGGAAGACTATGGAGAGCAAAGCTGAGATGCATCCAGAAGGAAAACACGCAATAAGCAAAATAAAGCAGAGAATAAAATAAAACAGAAGAATAAAGTAGGAGAAGAAAGCGAGTGAAAAGGAAAGATGACAACCCGACATACTAAAGATATAAAGACGCACAAAGCATGATGAAAAGCAGTCAGAGTGAAAAAGAAGCATGTAGACAGAAAAGTAGAAGAAAACATCACGAACAACCAGTTAACTGGAGCAATCATGCAATGCAATGGGGTTTTGGGATGAACCAATTAGGGTTTTAAGCCCTAGATTGTATGAATAAATATGTAATGGGTTGGGAGAATAGGGTTTTGATTCCTCCTCATGTAATTCGGTTTATGTTCTTGATTATCTATTCCAGTTTGTAAAAGAGAGGAATCCATGTTTGAATGTAAGAGATGATGCAGAGAGAGAGAGTCTTGGATTGCAGAGTGACTATGCTAGAAGGAGAGAAATATAACCATGACATATCTTTGTAAGCGCAGTGTGAAAGCCTTAAGCAATTGCCAAATGCCTAATAAAGAAGACAACCATTGTGGACGTAGCCTAGAGTTGGGTGAATCACACTAAATCTTGTGTTACATGTATTTTATGTGATTGCTTATGAATTATGTCTAGATGCATAGCAGATCATATTTTCTTTATGTTTAATCATTGTGTAATAATCATGTCTATTACATTAATGGGTTATGTTGTAATTTGGAATATGGTGATGTTATGAAGATGGAATCACTAAGTAGCTAAATAGAGAACAAGGACAGAGTAATGTGCATAAAACTGATATGTAAAGGATGAACATAGTGGTCACCTTCCATTCCCTCACTACTGTAGAAGCCTGGTTCTTGTAGTCCCAATAGATACCTCGGGTGAGGCTTCATCTATGCATGTAGGTGATGTTGAAAGGTTCGGTGTCTTGTGGGGTTTTTTGTTCATAGATAAATCAAACCTAGGGTCTTAAAAACTATGTGAAATGCAACAAAGACCAAGAATAACACATTCATGCAAAGGAAGTGCTCCCTCATGCCCTAAAATCTAGGAAATAGATGCATTAGTGGTCATCCACTAGTCAACTAAGATCAATTGTGGCTGAACTGAAGTCCTAACTGAAGTGACAATGTGCCCTACCTTTTAGGAATAACCCTAATTTTTAGGAAACATCCTAGAAAATAGGATACCTTCTTGGTGACTAGAAATCCCTAAAAAATAGGAGACCCTCACAATGACTAACAAACTTAGGAAAAATAATTACTAGGGTGTAATGAAGAATGGATTCTGGATATAAGGGCATGTTAGGTACCCATTTTACAATGCATATAAATGAATGAACACTAAAAAAGTGATGAAAGAGGGAAAACCTCATGGGTAACCCCCCCCCGCCAAAGTACAATGCATCAAAAAGAAGAAGAAAAGAAAAATGCCAAGAAGTTGTGTCCTTCACTCCAACAAGACCTCGAAAATGTACAAGGTTATGATCGATGTATATTTTTTCGAAGGTGTAGATATTTATATGAACCTAATGAATTCCTTTGGAAACCTATCTTGCCTTGTACATCTTGATCGTATGGACCCATCTGCACCTGATAAGCTTCCTATCTAAAGGAAGCAGAACCAGATCCTAAGTCTAGTTCTCGAGGAGATTCCCTGCAACCTCTGCATAGGGATGAGGATTTGAATATTGAACCATGTGTCAATGCATGTGAACCATTGGTTCAATAAATACAAGTGAATGAGGAGGCTCCTCAAACTAGGATCTCATCCTCCTCTAATTTGATGGATCTCCCACAAGGTGACCTACTCCCTGTAGGGTGGAATGCGCCCACTTGGGCATCTATTGTGGCTCATCATATGTATGCTCATCATCTGTAATTCCATCACCTTCCAAATTTTATTCATAAAATAAATCTAAAATAGAGTAGAAATCATCTCGAATAAATGGAACAAAAGGATGCGCAGATACCTGTGTAGAAGTATATTCAAACTGATAGGATTGATCTTCTGGTGGCTTTTTTGCTGGCTCTATCTTTTCAATATCCTACATGTAATCTTCACAATCTTCCTTATTCCTAAATAGAACCTTCAATCTGGTCCATAATTTGTCTGGACTTGAGAGTGATTCAACATGATACTGAATTCTAGGAGAAATAGACAAGCATATACATCCTAAATCCATATATTGTCTATTGAGAAAATCATTTTTCTCTTCTAGACATTCAGAATCTACTTTTGTTTCCATTGTCAATCGATATAAACCTTGATGCCTGAGTTGATTCTCTATCCTTGTCTTCCAATCAAAATAATTATACAGGGTGAGAATAACCTATGTTGATTCCATCCTTCTTGACTAAATCTCCTCCTGAACCTACAAAAAATGCATATGTGCCTTGATTTTAGTAGGTTATGGGCTTTGATACCATGTGAAGTTTTGGTGAAAACCCTAAAACTATTCACAAAGAACCTAGCTAGAGAAAATCAAAGAAAACTTGCAAGAGAATTGAGAGAGAGAGAAAATAACGAGAGAATGAATGAGAAATGTATTAATCAAAACACATATAATAAATAATACACATGCATATAAGTAGTCCAAGAGAAGAAATGTGCCAATCTTAGGGATTACATGCGTCAATATCATAGAGTACATGTGCCATGCATCATAGGAGTGATCTGAAGGAGATCTAAACACTAACTCATTGTAACGAGAGTCATCTGCAAGCTTGTCTTAGTTAATTGTTTAAGAGGAAACAATTTAATTGAGTGACAAGTGTAGAGACCAAGAATAATGCATTCATGCAAAGGAAGTGTGCCCTCATGCCCTAAAATATAGAAAATAGATGCATGAGTGGTCATCCACTAGTCAAATGAGATCAATTATGGCTGAACTAAAGTCCTAACTAAAGTGACAATGCACCCAACTACCTTTTAGGAAGCACCCTAATTTTTAGGAATTCTCATAAAAATAGGAAACCCTCTCAGTGACTAGAAATCCATTAAAAATAGGAGACCCTCACAGTGACTAACAAACTTAGGAAAAATAATTACTAGGTGAGTGTGTAATATCTACAACATAGGAAACATGA
>CBVK0100529135.1:0-16979 GCA_900067695.1 Picea abies | reverse complement strand
CTCTTCCGATCTCACTAATGCAATACCAATTGTTGGGATATGGACAGAGATGGTGGCTAACTAATCCAAAAGAGAGGGGGAATGCCTAGATACATTCCAAGAGGGGTCCAAAGGGAAATAATTTATGAGTATTAATTCAAACCCACATTTATGAATTTTATTATCATTTGGGGGAAAACTTCTAAATTTTGGTTGAGTGTATGAGAGATCAAATCATTGAATACCTATCATAGGGTGGGTGTGAGAGTCACATCCCATAGTTATTGGAGAGAATTGGGTTGGGGTACAATCAACATTAGGCATAGTGAGCAGTCAACTATCTTTGGAAAGGAGATGAAATGTGTATGGGTGGTAACATGTATTTTTAGACAAGGAGTTTTGAAGATGAACAAAATGGAAGAAGAGGGAATAAGAGCTTAGGCACTGGAAAAACAAGGTTGGGCAAATTCTAGATCATGTTGGAGCATTTTGGAGCATTTTTGGAGCTAGAAATTGAAGATCCAGGTTGTCAGGCCTGGAGAGTGAACTCTTGGGTGAGTTGCATTGTATTAGTGTTTGTTGTTGTTTTTTCTAGTGGTTTCCTAGCTGTGAGTTCCCTTGAGTTCCCAACTAAGGGATTCTTATCTACCTGTGTCAGAGAGACCCTGATAAATGAATGGGACACTCGATGGACTGATAGCACATTCCTTGGGTTGGGTAGGTCAAGAGGAAGTGAGTTGTAGGAAATTTGAAATAGTTGTAGGAGAAAACTAGTGGGTTGTGTGATATGGAGTTGTGAGGGACTATGAGAAGAACCCTTATTTTGTGGCTTCCTAGCCCCATCTCAAGGATGACTTTCTGTTGAGATTTGGAATAGCGGCTCTATGGTTGGATGTAACGTCCTTCCCAAGAAGTTGGTTGCACAAATTTTCTTTTGAAGATAAGTGTTTATTTATTTTGTTGAGTTATTTATGAGTTCATGGTTGTGCAATTACTTTGGGAATGATAATGGTTTTATATGTTTTTATAGATGCTTTATCAGTTGCATTTAATTATTGGTATCCAAAATTAGTTGAAAATGTGTTTAGATTGTAGTTGGAAAGCCACAATATTTGATTAGTAAAATAATGTTTCCTTTTTATGTGTATTTTTGTGTAGTAATGCTCCTTGGTTAGGTTGGGGGACGTTACAGAGGTCGGGGATAGGGAGGAAGATATGAAGGAGGAAGGAATGGTAGAAGTATAGGACCTATTCACTACCATAATTATGATGACATTGAACATACATACAAATATTTCCCATGTCCCAAGAGGCCAAGGTGTGGTCATTGTAGAGAGGTTGGGCATGCTACTGAAGACCATTGACCTAATTAAAAAATGGGAGGCCCAAGAAAAAAAAGGACTACCATCTCGCTTAATTCCAAACCTATGCTACTTGGGGATGTTGAGAGACCAATGATTGTGACTCGTGGTGGCACCCATATAGGAACAAATGTTGGGGACTAGACACTAATTAACATCAATAAAGCAATCCCTTGTACACCAAGTTTGGTATAGCAAAGTAGAAGGGATTTTTCATAGAAGCCTTAGAATTATGAGAAATACAACATCCACAACACAAGGAGCTATTGATGCATCCTAGATTTTACCCCTAAGGACCATAGGATAATATAGGAGTTGCAAAATTTAGCTAGTAGATCTTACTAGGGAAGGTTCAATGCAAGTAATTTATGATCTATTTAAGTGCATTTGTTATGGTATTGGAAGATGAACATCTAGAAGCTATGAGGTTGTGACCTCCTATACTATATTGATTGAAGGAGGATAAGATGATACACCTATCATGCCCCTCTTCCCAGGAGGAACACTCAGAGGATTAGGGGGGGAAGAGACTAGATAGGATGAGAATTCAAATTGGATACCCAAATTGTTGGTTATGATGTTAAGGATGTTATGTTGGATCTAGGATCTGATGTCAATATCCTGCCAAAGAAATCTCTAGAAATGATGGGGAAACCCGGGCTAGTTTACTTATTCAATTGCAATTGGAAAACTAGTATAAAAAATTCTTTCTTGGAAGAGAGGACAATAGAGAAGTTGACATCACAAGGGTCAAAATAGTTACAAACTTTGAAGTGATTGAGATCATGTATGAGAACAATCCTTATCTTTATTTGTTAGGGATCAAAATTTGGGCATTTGATAATGATTCCATAATCAATTTTAAACAAGGAACAATGTCTTTTGAGGCATATGATACTCGATTAGTACAACCTCTTAACCCATACCAAATCCCCCACTACATAGACATATAGATGATGCATTTGAATGGCCCATAGTTGAGAAAATTTATAATTTGAGGGTAGGAATGCAAGATGAGTACATGAAACCCATTGTGGATGGGGTTTTGATTTGGGGTATTTTCTCTTTCAACAATTATTTATATGAGGCCTTACATAATTAGCAGGAATGAAACCATGAATTATCTTCCAAACATTGTGCTGGCATTAAGGAAGTTCAATGGATTGTTATAGAAATTAGGGATCCCCTTGCTAATTATGGTACTTATGTTGAGAATGATGGTACTTATGATGTTGAGGTATCTAATTTGGATGTTTCCTTCAAAAATACACCAAATCGTAAGTGGTTACTCACAAAGAAACTCTAACCAGTTGGGAAGAGGTACAACTTGATATGGGGTGTAGGTTTATACCTCCATTGAAATTCAAAATATAGGACATGTTTGTGAGTGGAAAGTAGTAGGTTGAATTTTTAGAACTCTATCAGAGGAACACTTATCCAAAGACACATTTAAATAATTTCAAAAACAAGTGGATTAGGGAAGGTTTCCATGCACAATACTAGGTACTCAAGTTCTTGTAAAGATTAGGACCAATTCCATGAGCTTGTTACTATCACGAATAATAAAGAAGGTATATGAAGGATTAGAACATTACTCGACATCATTTTTGTGTTTCTTTTCATACATTGGTAATACGGTTGAGATCATTGTTCGGTTTATTTCTATTAAATAGATTATATTTTCAGATAAACTATGGAGTATTTTTTTCTCTAGTGTATATTTACACCACCGGGAAAAGGTGAGAATGAAAGGAAAATGATGAGAACCTAAAGAAATCTTATGTTGTCACGATATTTATCAAAATGGGGATGAAAGGGATGAATAAGAAGAGTCGCACTAGCTCACTTTCTAAGAAACAATGGACACTAGAACTATCAAGGAGAATGGAGATGACCCAAAAGCTAATGTATACAAAGAACATATAAAGTTGATTAAACCAAACATTAGGACTTAGGAAGACCTAAGATAGCTTCTATAGGGATTATTGTGATAAGTAGATTTTCTATGAAGTTGTAACCTAATTGATAGAAAGACAGTTTCCCTCAAATTTTGAACAATCTTGAAGGGTATAAAAGGATAATTTGATGAAACAAAGATTGTGTTGGGGGCGAATTATAAGCTCATAAATAAATGACCCTATAGATTGAATCCACAAGTAAAATAAAAAGTTAAAAATAAAATTGACATAATGCTCATTGTTGGTCTCATTTTCCTTGTTAAATAATCAGAATGGATTAGCCCCATTGTAATCAAATCAATAAGAATGAGAGAAAATTAGGGTAAGTGCAGACTTTATAGGATAAAATGTTGCTTGCATACATAATCCTTTTCCGACACCATTCAATGATGAGGTCTTGGACCATGTTGCGGGTAAGGAATCATACTCTTTCACTGATGGTTTTTAGGTACCACCAAGTCCGCATAGTTGAAGAAGAAAAGAATAAGACTACATTTTCCATAGAATGGGGCTCGCTCACTTATAATGTCATGGCCTTCAGTCTTAAGAATGTTCTTTTTGTGTTTTCCATAATAGTAACTAAAACCTTTCGTGACTATATTCACAAGTTTTTAGAAGTCTACTTAAATGATTGGTTGATCCTGCTAAGATTGTTGTGATTATGAATTTAGCTACTCCAAGTAGTGTGTGTATATTTGTTCTACTCTGGGCTAGATACGATACTACAAACAATCATCAACAACTATGCATCTATCATGACACCTATGCAAAACATCCTTTATAATTATGAGAAATTTCAATGGAATGGCAAGTGTGAGGCTTCTTTTGTGCTAAAATAAAAAAAGGCTAGTGCCTTGATACTAGTATTCCAAATTGGACCTTATAATTCCATGTGCATGTAGAATCCTAGGGCATTTCCATTGTTCAATTCTAGTGCAACTTGGTGTGGATATATGGAGCATATTGTATACTTTGCGATCCAAAGTTGTCCTAAGTTGAATGTAATGTTAGATTTTATAGTTCGGGAGGTACTTTGCATGTTTGTCTTGTATGCGGAAGTAGCCTTATATTTGCACTACTAGACACTTGACTTTGTAATGGGTTTTTATAACGTTGTAATAAAGTGGTTCTTTTATTAAAGTGACTTTTTAATAAAGTGTACCTTCTAATATTAAAGTGACTTTATTTCATAAAGTGCACTTACATTATAAAGTGAAATTGTACTTTAATATTTTAAGTGATTTATTTTGGAAGGAATGAATCATGTCCCTTGATCATGTAAAGGCAAGATTAGACCTTGGCCTTTGGATTTAGGGATGGGGAAGGTGAAAATACACTTGGAAGGTGAAAGCTCATTTTCAAATTATAAGAGAATGCATTGGGTAGTGTGCAAGACTACAATGAGAAGAAGAAATTGAGAGATTTATGAGAGAGCTTGAGAGAGGAAAGGGAAGCAAGCTGGGTGTGTTTCCCAAGAGATCTTAGGAACATTTCCCAAAGAAATTTTTTGTATTGAAGTTCCTGATATTTATTGATGTGTGGGAGGTCATACTATATGGATCTATACAGTCCGTGCAACAAGGAGGAGGGCATGGTTTTCAAGGAATTTTGTTGGCACAAAAATCGAGGTTGTTTTGAGAATTCCTTGTTGCAAAAAGGGGTCGTACAGATCAATCAATACAACATATTGTGGGCACATATTTTGAGGTGTTGTTTTCTAGGTGGGTAGTACAACAGTATGGATTTGGCACATTTTCCAAGGAAGAAAGTTTGGAGGGATTGTTTGGGTGTTGTAACTAGTCTTCTCTTGGTTGTAAATGTAATCTTGTTGCTGATATATCTTTCCTGAACCTAATAAAATCTCTCTCTCTCTCTTTGGGTTTCCCCACATTGAGGTTTTCCCTAGCTGGTTTCCTAAATTTCTGAGTATTACATGGATGTGTGATTGTTGTTCATTGTGTTTATTCCACTGCAAAAGTGCTTGGCAATGTGTATTTTTTCTCATAACAATTATCTCTAGGTTGTTAAGTGTATGACAGAATATAGTGCATGTTTATTTTATCATTAAATTTCTACATGGTATCAAAGCTTGGGCTCTGAGTTATAGTGAGCAGTGAGATATTTGGGCAATTTTTGAAGGCGGAAACTTGATTGTTTGTTTTCCATTGAACACTTGACATGGAGATGGCTATTTGCATCAGGTATGACGACCAGTTGGATCAGATTTCCAACTATTTGCAATGGAAAGTCAGGATGTCATCTATTCTCAGGAAGAAAAAAAATTGGAGCTTTGTCAGCACCATAGTTGTTGTTCCATCGGCAGACCATATAGATTTGGATTTACATGAAGTAAAGGAGGACAAATATCAGAGGATTATTCTTTATGGGTTGAAGGACCACCTTATCCCTCACTTGGCTAATAAGAAGACAACCAAAGAGATGTTGGATGCACTGAAAAACTTGTATGAGGTGAAGAATGAAAACCAGAAGATGGACTTGAAGGATAAACTGCATGATACCAAGATGGGTAAGGGGGAGAGTGTGTCTTCTTATCTTACTTGGGTAGCTCAAGTGAAAGATGAGTTGTCTATAGTTGGTGAGGTCATATCAACTTCAGAGTTGGTGAGGGTAGCGTTGAAAGGCTTCACCAAGGAATGGGAAGTCTTTGTGAAGTGTGTGGTGGGGCGTGAGTAACTTCTAGATTGGAGTAGACTATGGGACAATTTCACTCAGGAGGAGATTCGGGAAGGATCTCATAGAAATGGACAGAAGACAAATGGATCTTATGAAGAGAATGTTTCTCTTGTTGCAAAGGGAAAGGACAAGAAGAAAGGAAATTCTAGGAGGGACTTGATTAAATCCAGATGTTACTATTGTAACCAGTTGGGGCACCTTGCTTCTCAGTGTCCTGAGAGGAAGAAGAAGAAGAAGGAACAGGAGGGGACTAATACAGCTGCTACAATAGCCATGGAGGAATTTTCTTCCAAGTTTGATAAGGAATTATCTCTGGTTACTCTAGTATCCATTGTCAGTAGTGGAGGATTTGGGGGTGATAACAGATGGATTGTTGACAGTGGAACCTCTTGTCACATGACAAGAATATAGCAAGTATTCCTTATTATCACATAGACAATTCATGACTGGATGGTGGAGAATGAACGTGGCATGGCACGAGTTGTACATGGAGTTGGAAGGGTTAGATTCTGACTCGCGTATGGGGGATTCATGGAGCTTGATGGAATTCTATGTGTTCTAAGGTTGACGGTTAACTTTATCTTGACCTCGGCCTTGGAGGATGTTGGATATTGTACATTGTTCAAGAGGGGACATGTATTTATCTACAGGGAGGGAGTGGACCTGGTTGAACCACAGTTGATTGGTGATTGGGTGGGCAGGTTGTACATGTTGCAAGGACAACCTTCAGGTTATGATTCAGCGTTGGATGAGGAGAAGGAGGCTCCTGAGACTGTGGTGGGCCCAAAGATTCAGTATTGCATTTCAAGAGAAGAGAGGGAGTCTCTTCTGAGCACCAGCAGGAGGCTCAGCTGGTGTGATCGAATCGATGCTCAGGGGGAGTGGATTCTCTTAGGAGCTCAGGGTTCAGGGTAGTTGTGAGGAGAAGATCTTATGGTTCAAGTTCTGTGCAGGTGTTGGGGATGGCTCCAGGTTCAGAGGGATATCCTACTACCAACAGTGTGATGGGACTAGATGATGGTGATGGAAGTGAATACATCCCTCGCAAAGAGGGAGTGATAGCTTTTATAGCTTCGGAGGTACTCTACATGTTTGTCTTGTACGCAAAAGTAGCCTTATATTTTCACTACTAGACACTTGACTTTGTAATGGGTTTTTATAAAGTTGTAATAAAGTGGTTCTTTTATTAAAGTGACTTTTTAATAAAGTGTACCTTCTAATATAAAAGTGACTTTATTTCATAAAGTGCACTTATGTTATAAAGTGAAATTGTACTTTAATATTTTAAGTGATTTATTTTGGAGGGAATGAATCATGTCCCTTGATCATGCAAAGGCAAGATTAGATCTTGGCCTTTGGATTTAAGGATAGGGAAGGTGAAAGGTTATTTTTGAATTATAAGAGAATGCATTGGGTAGTGTGCAAGACAACAATGAGAAGAAGAGAATAAGATATTTCCAAGAGATATTGAGAGAGGAAAGGGCAGCAAGATGGGTGCATTTCCCAAGAGAGCTTGGGCACATTTCCCAAGGAAATTTTATGTTTTGAAGTTGTTGATATTTATTGTTGTGTGGGAGGTCGTACAATATGGATCTGTACAGTCTGTACAGCAGGGAGGAGGGAACAAATTTCAAGGAAATTTGTGGGAATGAAAATCGAGGTTGTTTTGAGCATTCCTTGCTGCAGAACGGGGCCATATAGATCAGTTCATACAACAAATTGTTGGAACATATTTTGAGTTGTTGTTTTCTGGGTGGGTCATACAACAATACAGATTTGGCATATTTTCCAAAGAAGAAAGTTTGGAGGGATTGTTTGGGTGCTTTAAGTGGTTTTCTCTTGGCTATAAATGTAATCTTGTTGCTGATATATCTTTCTTGAAGCTAATAAAATATCTCTGTCTCTCTCTGGGTTTCCCCACTATAATATCCCAAGGCCGAGCTATGGTTGTAATTATGAATGTAACATGTTTTGTAGGCTGGTGAGCCAAGTATTTATAAGTTGGTAGGCTTATGTTTTATTAGGATAGAGAGCCTAGATGTTAAAGGCAAGGAGCATGTTTTGTACATGTAAATATTCATATTATTATTATAAACAGCATCGTTGCATGTAGACCTACCATGAATAAAGAGTGTGGGGGACTAAGCTCCACTAGGATGGGTAAGGGAGTTGGGGATGAGAGACTAGAAAAGGGGCTAAGTTTGATGGATTAACCCAAGGGAATATTATAATGTATTTCCTTATATTACTAAAGTTTGGGGAAATAAACCCAGTTATCCTAAATTTTGTTGGGAGGAGGAACGGGTTCCAAGTGGTGAGGCACGTGCTCCTAGAGAGCCAAGTGTCACCCAGGATGAATTCATATTTATGTGGGAATTTCCACTGTTGTGGGGGTTCACGAACCATTCTATCCATATTTTCTAAGGAGTTCGTTCTCATCATTGGGACAAGGCAAGCCACATGTTTCCCCAATTCACTCACGCACTGAGGAGGCACGTAGTCGATCAATTACACCATTGTTGAACCCTTTACTTTCGTGAACCTGTGTAAATTGTTGAGTCGTCCCTTGCCTTAAGAGATTTTTCTATTGTGGTTACCTAATTGACTTAATGGTTGGTTTGAAGAGGCAGGTTGTCAGGCCTATGGGTAACTCTCCCAGGTGAGAGAGTGTGTTGAGGAAGAGAGTTCTCTTACGTGAGTTATCCTATGAGAAACTCTCTCTAGGTGAGAGAGTGTGTTGAGGAAGTGATTTCTCCTGGAGGGAGTCCAATAGCAACTACAGAACTCTGATAATTCCTTATCTGGCATGTTGTTGAAGCCCAGGGAAAGGGAGGTGTAGAAGTCGATGGGTTGTGTGACAGTGAAGGTGTACACTCCTGGGGTGGGACAAGAATGTGGGGAATGTGATTCTGTGATTTGTGGGTGTAAGTGGCTCCTTGGAGGGAATCCTTCTTCTTGTACTATGCAAATTCCTGGTGTATCTACCTAGCCTAGGAATCCCTTGCCCGGTGGAGTTTAGTCATAGCTCGGGGGTGACCCACTGTTGAGAGTGATGAGCAGCGGGGTCTAAGGCTGGGAGGTTCGTGGAAGGTATGCATGTAGTTGGTGTACATTAATTAAAAGATAAGTACCAATCCTTTGTCCATTTACATGTTGTGTATTTGTATATTTTGTTATATTTAAGGTTATGTCTGTGATTACCGCATGTATGTTTTTACTGTTATTTATGCATTAAGTTGTGTGATAGTAGAACGTAAATCATCTGTTAAATATTGGTATGTATTATTGTCACTTCTGCAAGAATATGTGTATGTACAGAATGCTTATGTCTGGTTAAAATTGCATTAGATGTGTGTGTGTGTGTGTGTGTGTGTGTGTGTGAGAGAGAGAGAGAGAGCATGTCATTTCCTCTGTGGCATTTCCCGACCTTGTTGGGTGGTTGGGGACATTAAAAAATGGTATCATAGCATTATTTTAAGTAGCATGGCCCAGCGTGCTTGGTCGAGGGTGTTACAATTTGGCATCAAAGCATTATTTGGAGTAGCATGGCCCAACCTGGGTAGTCAGGGGTGTTACAAATTTGGTATCAAAGCCATGGTTTTGACACTGAACCTAGATGGGCCATGTTAGTGGTTAATGAAACAAAGATCTTAGAGTAAAATGTTGTTGAGAGGAACAGATTATGAACCTCAAAGCGTCCATGGGTGCCAAGAAGGCACTATGTGAACATTGGGATTCTGTTCAGAAGCTTAGGAAGTATAACGACTTAGGGAATGGAAACAAAGAAAGAATCCACAACAACTGTTCGGAGGAAGCAGATCCTTCACAACTGTCAGATCCAAGTGCGGGTGGTTGTGAACCGTAGATCTCACAATCGTTCGAAATTCAGCATTCGGGAGAAACAAAGTGTGCCAAGGCACAAAATCCCGAAGTCATGAATTCTAAAGTTGATCTAGATCATCCATCAAAAGGGACGTGTGTCAGAAGATCAACTTGTTTGGGAGTTTAGAATTCGGGAGAATTGGAGTGTGCTAGAGTGAAAATTCTTGAAGCACGAAGTTCCGAAGCTGAAGAATAGAAGTGTTGTGTCATGGTGACATTGCCTGTGGTGATGTGGACCTTTCCTAGACATGCTACATTCCACCACCTTAATTGTTGACAGTTTTACCATGTGGAGCCCGGAAGATAAAGTAGTTCGGAGTTCGGGAGATTTGAGAAATGCAAGTGTAAGATATTTTGAAGCCCGAAGTCTCGAAGTCATGTAACCTGTTGACGTCACTAGGGATGGAATTGACACATGGGATGTGTGCCACGTGTTAGTGAGTTAAGAACATTTGGAGGATAGAAATGTCAGTTAGAATGTGACACATGTCACTCGTCATAATGGGCCACCTGTCTGCTTCTAGTATTTTGCCACATGGCACTCTTCTTGAGCATGGGTAGTGGAGCCTGGATGAATACATAAAGTATTTAAAACCTTGGCGAAGACTTTAACTAGACCAGGCCCACGATAACTTGACCCAGTAGATGTGTGGCGCCATACCATGAAGTCCATAAACTTGGTACTCCAGAGGAAAGATGTTACAGTTAGCATTGAGTAGAGAACTTCTGAAGGCCTGGAGGGCCAGAGTTAATCTCAATCGTTGATTAGGAAACGACACTTGGAAACATATGCAATAGTATGGAGACTTGACACTCCGAAAATATTGAGAGTATGGACAGTACAAAACTCTCGAAGCCTGGAATTATGTAGTAATTAACAGTCGTTGGATGCTAGGAAGTCATGGATCATTGATCCACCCCACTTCGCGAGTTCACCAATGCAGAATTATGGAAGTTTAGTTGTGAGATTCAGAAATGGAAACCTCTGAAGCTCCGAAGCTCTGAAGTTTCAAGACTCCAGATAAGCGCCCAATTAATGGCACTTGGTCAAATTCGTGGTCACATGTGAATTAAGGGCTGAAGAAAAAGGGATTGGTGCCTAAAAATTGTTGCAGAATAGAACAAGGCCTAGAGATAGAAGCATGAGGGGTTCTTGATCAACCAAGACCCGTAGAAAGTGGAGTTGGATATTATTTTGTTGAACCATATTGGTTTATGTTATTCTGGAAAATTATTAAGTCTAATAGCCTGAAAAAAATTCGGTTGACTGCACATTTTGCAGAGTTAACAATTGTCAAAACCGAATCGAATTGTCACATACTGCAAATAAATAGAGGAGGCATAGGATGCTTGTAGTCCAAAGGATGAAGCTAGAGGAATGGATGTCCATTTGGGAGTTGAAGGAACAAACTCCAATGGGCATGGAGAAGAAATAGATAAAGACGTGGGCATGATGAAAATTATTAAAAACTTGTGAAAAGATGTCCAAATTCATCGGGCAGATAACAAAAGGCTTATGAGAGACATGGAGCAATAGGAAGACTTCAATATGAAGTTAATCTGGAGCCTGGAAATAATTGAAAGGAAGTTGGATAAGGAGAGTGGCTCCAGCAAATTAGGAAGTCACGGGACCCCTGAGAAGAAATAAAGATCAAGGAGTGGTAGAAGACATCACCAGCACTCCCGAAGGCATTCCAAAAGAAGTCCACACAAAATTTCAAGTCCATATCCTACCATAAATGATAGGATATCTGAAGTGGATGAACTGAAGGGTGAAATGAATAAGATCAAACTTCATACTTTTGATGGAGGGCACTATAAAGATGAATATGTTGAGACATGGCTACTTGGCATGAGGAAATATTTCCAATTTCATAATTATTCCTCTCATGCAGAGGGAAGAACTGCAATCTATCATCTGAAAGGAAAGGCATCCATGTGGTGGGATCAACTTGTGAAAGTGCAACACATTAGAGAGAAGAATGTTACATGGAAAGAATTCAAGAGACATTTTGAAAACAAGTACTTAACCAAGAGATACTATGATAGAAAGATGAAATAGTTCTTTGAACTTAAATTGGGCAGCATGACTATTGATGAATATGAAAGGAGATTCTTAGAGTTGTTGAAGTATGTCTCCTTCATCAAGGATGAGGCAGTGAAGATTCATAGGTACTTGAGTGGGCTGCCATATTTCATCAGTTATAAAATATAATATGATGATCCCAAGACTCTGGAAGAAACTATAAGGAGAGAAAAATGCTTATATAATTAGCAAAAATAAAAGCATACTTTCCAGAAGGCTTGGGAGGACAAGAAGAAGTTCAAGAAGGAATGGAGGTAGAAGGGAAACAAGCCACCATTTTTCAGAAATAGTCCTCAAGGACAACTAGTTTTGAGGGAGCCCGGGATGGTTGAAGTAGTTGGGAAAAGGCCAAGGCAGACACCTATGCAATGTTGGGGCTATAAAGAAGATCATAATTATAGATATTTCCCTCACAGAAAGGACAAGGTGAGAGTTGTTCACAATGTTCAGCAAGCAAAAATAGTGGAGGACATGGGCAGAAGTGTACCAAGGATCTATGCATCCCTGGAAAACAAGCCAGTCGAGTTTCAATCACACATGATTGAAGTTGAAGGTATGATCAATAACCATGCCTTTACTATTTTAATATACTCAAGAGCTATCCATAGCTATATAGATCCTAAATTTGTGGAAAGATTTATTTTTCCAAGAAGCAAGCACGAGAGATCTCAGTTGGTGCAACTGGCTATAAGAGCAAAGAGGAAAGTTGTTGAGTTGGTTAAATCATGTCCAGTGGGCATGAATGGACTAAGTACCAAGGTCAATATGAACATATTTCCTTTGGGGTCATATGATTACCTAATTGGTATGGATTGGTTGGACCAACACCATGCCATATTAGACTTCCATAACAAGGCATTCACTTTCCTAGATGAGGAAGGAAATCGGAGAGCAGTCCAAGGAATTCCCAGGACAGTTACTATCCAAGAAATCTTAGCAATGCATATAAAGAAGTGTTACAGGAAGGGTTGTCAAATATTTGCATCCCATATGGAGGAAGCCTCTAAGTATAAGGTGCCAAATCTGGAGGATCATGCATTCTTGGAAGATTTTTAAGATGTGTTCAAGGAGATACCAGGACTACCCCCAAAGAGAGATATTTATTTCTCTATAAATTTGATGCCTGGAGTAGCTCCAGTATCAAAGAATCCTTACAAAATGAGTACACCAGAGCTGAAGGAGTTCCAAATGTAGATTGAATAGATTTTGAATGAGGGGTATATATGCCCAAGTGTGTCACCTTGGGGTGCCCCAGTCTTGTTCGTGAAGAAGAAAGATGGAACATTGAGATTGTGCATCGATTACAGACAGTTGAACAAAGTGAACAAGTATCATTTTCCAAGGATTGATGGTCTCTTTGATCAATTGAAGGATGCAAATACATTCTCAAAGATTGATCTCAGGTCAGGATATCATCAAGTAAGGATCAGATATGAAGACATCAGCAAGACCGCCTTCAGGACAAGGTATGATCATTATGAATTCACAGTGGTGCCATTTTGGTTGTCAAATGCACCAGTTGTTTTCATGTGCTTAATGAATGGTGTTTTCCGGGAATATTTAGACAAGTTTGTCATTATCTTTCTGGATGAAATCCGTGTATATTCCAAGTTGTAAGAAGAGCATGAGCATCATTTGAGGATGGTGTTTCAAGTGCTAAGAGAGCATCAGTTGTATGAAAAATTGACCAAGTTCTCATTTTATCAAAACACAATTCACTATTTGGGGCATATCATATCTGAAGAATGGATAACAGTGGACCCTAAAAATATTGAGGCCATTAAAGGGTGGAAAACACCTAAAAATGTGATAGAAGTTAGATCCTTCATGGGTCTAGCTGGCTACTACAGAAGGTTCATTGCAGGGTTTTCGAGAATAGCTCACCCCATCTCTTCCTTACAAAGGAAGGGAAAGAAGTTTCAATGGATAGAAGAATGTGAAAAGAGCTTCCAGCAATTGAAGAAGATGCTAACCAGTGCTCCAATTCTGAAGATTGCAGATCTAGATGAAGATTTTGTGGTTTGCACAAATACATGCAAAGAAGGAATTAGTGGAGTCCTTAGTCGGAACGGATTTGTGATATGTTTTGAGTCCATAAAATTGAAAGAGCATGAAAGGATCTATGCCACTCATGATTTGGAGTTGGCATCCATAGTGCATGCTTTGTAGAAGTGGAGGCACTACCTCATTGGAAAGAGGTTTGAGTTGACGATAGACCATAATGGTCTGAAGTATTTGTTTGATCACCCTACATTGAATGCCAGGCAGAGAAAATGGTTAGAATTCCTCTATGAATATGACTTTGATATCAAGCACATCAAAGGAAAGGAGAATAAAGTGGTTGATGCACTCAACAGGAGAGTGCATGAACTGCATGCTACAACCATTATCATGTATCAGGCGGATCTTAAAGGTAGAATTTATGAGGTGGAAAAAATTGTTTTACAGTACATGGAATTGGTAACTAAATTGAAAAAAGGTAAAATGTAGCAGAAAGCTGAAAATTATGAATTGGGAATTGATGGAATTCTCTTGTACAGATAAACAATTTATGTACCGAATTCCCCTAAATTGAGGACTGTGATTATAAAATAAATTCAAAATGTACCTTATGTGGGACACCCTAGATATCAGAAAATAGTTTCAGCAGTCAAGAGCCAATACTATTGGCCATGCATGAAGAGGGATATTGTTGAATACATAGCTAAATGTTTGGATTGTCAAAGGGTCAAGGTTGAGCATAGACACCTAGCTGGGTTACTGCATTCATTACCAATTCCTCAGTGGAAGTGGGAAGTCGTGACAATGGATTTCATCATAGGATTTCCCAGAAAAAGAAAGAAGCATGATGCAATCATGGTGGTAGTGGGCAAGCTTACTAAAGCTTCCCATTTCATTCCTATGAAGGTTACTCATAAGGCAACTAATGTTGTTGATATTTATATGATGGAAGTAGCACGATTGCATAGTATTCCCAAGACAATTGAGTCTGACAGAGACCCAAAATTTACCTCAAAGTTTTGGAGAGGATTATTCAAGGGGTTCGGAACGAACCTGAACTTCATCACAACCTATCACCCTGAGTCTGATGGAAAAAAAGAAAGAGTAAATCAAGTGATAGAATATATGCTAAGGATGTATGTGATGGAAAAACCATTTAGATGGGAGGACTACCTACACTTGGTAGAATTTGCCTACAACAATGGGTATCAAGCATCACTGAAGATGAGACCTTTTGAGGCACTTTATGGAAGAAAGTGCAACACCACAGTAAGATGGGACAAACCAGCTGATAGAGCAGCGGTTGGGCTAGAGTTGCTCAAGGAAATGGAAGAACAAATGTTGCAAATTAAGCAGAATTTGAAGGTTGCCCAAGACATGCAGAAAAGATATTCTAACAAGGGTAGAACCCACAGGGATTTTAAAATGGGTGATCATGTTTTCTTGAAGGTGAAAGCCAATGGAAGTTCCCTAAAGCTGGGAAATTGTTCCAAGTTTACAGCCAGATATTTTGGACCATTTGAAATCCTAGAGAGGATTGGTTCAGTAGCTTATATGCTTGCATTGCCTGCATATATGTCTATACAAAATGTATTTCATGTCTCATTGCTTAAAAAATATATACTTGATGTTAATCATGTTAGTGATTGGAATGTGATTCAGGTAGATCAAGAAAGCGCCTTTCATGTGCATCGAGTGTGCATACTAGACCGGAAAAGCAATCAGCTCTAAAATTGAGCCATAGGAATTGTAAAGGTCCAATGGACCTAGTATGGTCCTGAGGATGCAACATGGGAGCACGAAGATGCTATGCGGGCAAAATACCCGCATCTTTTTGAATATTTTCAAAATCTTGTTGATATTGTGTAAACAACTTGCACTAAGGACAATGCAAAAATAAGGGGAGGGGATTGTAATATCCCAAGGCCAAGCCCCGGTTGTAATTATGAATGTAACATGTTTTGTAGGTTGGTGAGCCAAGTATTTATAAGTTGGTAGGCTTATGTGTTATTAGGCCAAAGAGCCTAGATGTTAAAGGCCAGGAGCATGTTTTGTACATGTAAATATTCATATTAT
The DNA here is from genome assembly GCA_900067695.1 of Picea abies. Taxonomy (NCBI): domain Eukaryota; kingdom Viridiplantae; phylum Streptophyta; class Pinopsida; order Pinales; family Pinaceae; genus Picea; species Picea abies. The sequence continues at coordinate 942 of CBVK0100529135.1, read as the reverse complement.
TAATATAAACAACACTGTTGCGTGTAGACCTACCATGAAGAAAGAGTATGGGGGACTAGGCTCCACTAGGTTGGGTAAGGGAGAGGGGAATGAGAGACTAGAAAAGGGGCTAAGCTTGAGGGCTTAACCCAAGGGAATATTATAATGTATTTCCTTAGATTACTAAAGTTTGTGGAAATAAACCAGTTATCCTAAGTTCTGTTGGGAGGAGGAACGGGTTCCAAGTGGTGAGGCACATGCTCCTGGAGAGCCAAGTGTCACCCAGGACGCATGCATATTTATGTGGGAATTTCCACTGTAGTGGGGGTTCACAAACCAATCTGGCCATCTTTCCTGAGGAATTCTCTCTCAGCATTGGATCAAGGTGATACATTTGTTGCCACGATTCACTCACGCACTGATCAGGCACACAGCCAGTCAATTCCACCATTGTTGAACCCTTTAAATTCTGCCATTGTTGATTTGTCCCTTGCCTTAAGAGAGTTTTCTATTGTGGTTACTTTATTGACTTAAGGGTTGGTTTGAAGAGGCAAGTTATTAGGCCTTTGGGTAACTCTCCCAGGTGAGAGAGTGTGTTGAGGAAGAGAGTTCTCCTGTGTGAGTTCTCATGTGAGCAACTCTCACTAGGTGAGAGAGAATGCTAAGGAAGTGAGTTCTCCTAGAGGGAGTCCAGTAGCAGCTACAGAGGTTTGAGAATTCCTGATCTGGCCTGTTGTTGAATCCCAAGGAAAGGGAGGTGTAGCAGCCAATGGATTGTGTGACATTGAAGGTTTACACTCTTGGGGTGGGACATGCATGTGGGGAATGAGAGTCTACGAAATGTGGGCATAAGTGGCTCCTTGGAAGGAATCCTTCATGTTGTACTATGCAACTTCCTATTGTCCCTGCCTAGCCTAGGAATCCCTTGCTCAATGGTGTTTAGTCCCAGCTCGGGGGTGACCC
>CBVK0100529134.1:0-13085 GCA_900067695.1 Picea abies | reverse complement strand
AGTTCCTCTGTGGCATTTCCCAGCCTTGTTGGGTGGCTAGAGACGTTACAAAATCGTATCAAAGCGTTATTTGGAGTAGCATGGTCTATCCTGGGTGGTCGGGGGTGTTACAATTTGGTATCAGAGTGCTATTTGGAGTAGCATGGCCCGTCCTAGGTGTTCGAGGGTGTTACACATGTTGGAACATGCATAATTTTGATCTTTTGAACATTATATTTTGCCTCTTAGAAATAAAAATTTTACCCAAAAAAGAAAAAAACTTAGAGAATTTCCTTTTTTTAAATAAATCGAAGGGTCTTTCTTCTTCAATAAGGTCCTTCATCGATGAGTTACTCTATGTTGATCGAATGGTTCTAATGATCTCCAAAGTATCAAAGCGTCGAATTAATGAATATTATAAAAAGTAAAAATTGTTTTAAAGAGTAAATAAAACATTTAAATAACTTTAATTAATCATGATGAAGTATTAATAAATTATTCCAGGAGTTTGACTTTCGGAGGATTTCTATCATGCTACATCCAAAAATCTCGAATTTCGAACCATCGAAGTACTTAAGGATAACTCAATGTTTAAAACATGATTCATTACAACATAAAAGTGATTAATAAGAGATTAACTTTTCCATAAATTCGGCCTTAGGGAGATTTTTGCCCCCTTACTTTTAAAACCTATGAACGTCGAACCGTTGAATTGTTAATGATGTTTATGATTATCTAAAGTTAATGATTTGAATAAATTTTGATTTTCCAGGCAATAAATTCCATCAAACTTTTTAATAATCTCTCTGTAAATAGATCTATCTGAAGGTCGATAGATTTTATAAAGCTCTTCGAATTTCAAAATTATTTTACCTTTTACAATTACAGTTTTTCATTAAGTGAAGAGCTTACAGACTTCTCTTGTTACAGACAGGCTAATATTAATTCCTTAAGGATTATGGCACCACAAAAAGTTGCAAGGAAGCTCGATAGACCAAATTTCATAATCTAGCAAAATGCTAAACTAGTTTGGAAGCTTAATAAACTAAGAAAGGGACCAAATATGGCAGGGAGGGGATAAATAGATAGAAATGGGAGCAATAATGTGTAGAGCGCAATCCTCCGGAATGTTAAATCCCTGAAGTGAGATATTTGGCGCCGCGTGTCATTTTCATTTGGACGGCTGAGATTTTCTTCGGGACTCTAGGCTTTAGGCGTTCTGAGATGCACAACAGTACAAACCCTCGAAGTGCTAAATGTAAGAGATCTGACGCTGCATGTCCTTTTGATTTGGATGATTAATATTTACTTCGGGACTCTGGGCTTCGGGTGTTTCGAGATGCACAACAGTACAAACCCCTAAACTGATAAATCCCTGAAGTAAGAGATCTGGTGTCGCATGTCCTTTTGATTTGGACAGTTGAGATTTACTTCAGGACTTCGAACTTCAGGCGTTCCAAGATGCACAATAGTACAAACCCCCGAACTGATAAGTTTTTGAAGTGAGAGATCCGGCAACTTGTGTCCTTGTGATTTGGATGGCTGAGATTTACTTCGAGAATCTAGGCTTCAAGCTTTTCGAGATGGAAAATAGTACAAGCCCTTGAAGTGTTGAATCCCCGAAGTGAGAGATCTGGCACCGCGTGTCTTTTTTATTTGGATGGTTGATATTTACTTTGGGACTCTGGGCTTTGGGTGTTTCGAGATGTACAACAGTACAAACCCCTAAATTGCTAAGTTTTTTAAGTGAGAGATTTTTCACCATGTTTCCTTTGATTTGGATGACTAAGATTTACTTCGAAACTCTGGGCTTCGGGCGTTTCAAGATGCATAACACCACAAACCTTCCATAGCGTCAGATTTTTTGACACGTGTCCGCTTCGATCAACGGTCCAAATGAACTTCAGGCTTCGAAAATTGAAGATTTATTTACTCAACACTGCTTGCTTCCTCCTAGAATATGAGATCATTGAATACAGCGATCGTCTGACACATGTCCCCTAATTGGATCAACAGACAATTGCACGAAGTTCTCTTTGTCTTCTCTACATGTGACCGAGAGTTGTGACCTTGTCTTAACCTTCGAGTGCTTATATCACTTTGCAAGATCGACAGTAGTGTTTTAATGGACCGTGGAGATCAATGACCGAGAACAATTATGGGGGAAAAGTTGTGTGGGTTTTAATTTCGAAGGGTGGTCCTGCAATTTAAACCTCAATTTTATCTTAGGGGTATGTGGCATCACCAGGTGCATTGTGGAATGAAAAGCGGGTTACCTCAAAACCACTTCCTCACACCCCTGCAAAATAGAAAAGTATAAAGAGAATTTTTAATGTCGGACCGTTAGAATATTGACTCAACACATGTCCTCCACCCACTCTACCTTTCACCCTCCATCTTATCACACCCTCCACGTCACTTACCTCGTCTATCCATACCACCTACATTCTCCCATCCACTCATCCCACCTCCTTATTGGACACTTGTCCCCACGTCATCCTATTCATGAACAATTACTCTTCACCATAACTGTTATCCATCCCATAGCGAGCCAGCATTGATCTATCTATCCAATTACCACCCCCATATCTTCAATTACAATTCTTTATACCAGTAAATGCATTTGAAGGGACAGATGGCAACGGAATCAGATGGAAAAGATAGTAAGCCAATGATTTTGGTAGTCCTTAATGAACATGTGTACCCAGTTTAAAGAACAAAGGAAAATAAGCGCAACTACAAGAAAATGAAGAGACAGATGAAGCGCCAGCAAAGCTCAAAAATATTTGCAGGCTGCTATTTCATTCGCATTGTATTCTATTTTTAGGTAGATATTGTGGGAAGTTCAAGGGTTTTCAGTTGAGACAATTTCTGTATAAATAGATAGATTTTATATCTATTCGAGGTGGATTATATCCCAATGTGCACTACCTCTTGCCTAATGTAAGAGAGAAAATATTTGGTTGAATATTAATACAAGTGCAGACAAATATTCTATTTTTCGTTCAATTTGAGTTATGTGTTCCCTCTATGTTTCCATTTCTCCGAATTTCTTTCTGCAATTCTTGAAGAATGATTGATTACAATTTAGTATTACATATATTCTGATCATAATATATTAGAAGTTCATTCAGTAACATCTTTTCCTCTGATATTACTATGAGTAAAACGAGACATGTGATCTGTATGAATTACTTCATTTTTATCTCATGTTCAAGGGTGCATATTCTACTTTTCTTCTACTGCAAACAAGGTGAGATTTAAGGAGCGTGATTTTAAAATTATTGTGAAGCCAGTTAAGCATAATGTGGGTCCCAACCATCTATATAGAATTTAATATGGCAAGTCATGTGGCACAGTTGATGAGCAATTACTAGAATGGGATTTGTTTCAGGTGGAGGCCATACCCAACTATTTGGGAGAAATTTATTTATTCTTGACTACAAGTACAATGCTTGCAGAATATTCTACAACTTAGAAAAATCATTTGGTGGCTATGCTTGTAGATTATCAATTAATTTTAGCATAACCTTATAAAATAGTCAATGATGTTATTTCTAGGTGTTGTGCTCTAAACCATGAGTGTTCATCAATTCTATGGGACTGACATAATGGAGTTGCAGGAGGTCATTTTGGCGAGAAATATATTTCCTATAAGGTGTTATATTTTTTCCTTTAGTGCCCTACTATATTTAAGGATGTCAAGGATTATGTGAAGAGTTGTGATGTGTGCCAAAGGATTGGAAGGTCATCACAAAGAGATGAGATGCCACTACACCCAGTTATTGTTCTTCATCCCTTTCAAAAATGGGTTATGGATTTCAACAAGCCTATCAATCCTAATGCTCATCATCCAAGAGCATGAGATATCATTACTACAACTAATTCACTTACTCAATAGGTAGAAATAACACCTACTAAATATTGTTGAACTAGCACTACAACTCACTTATTAGGTGCATTAGAATTTTGAGTAGTGATCAAGGTAGGAATGTTTTCAAAAACGTGATCATAACTGTTATCACTGAAATTTCGTCTGCAAATGATTACAGGAATCCAGCATCTTCAAACAGTTATTAGTTCACCCGTGGACTAAAATTACCAAAAATCATTTCCAAAAGGTCCAAAACTATACAACCAATTATAAAATCAGGATGCGTTATGACTGTACAGGGCGCGCGCGCACATGCGCCATCAAGAAATGCAGGAAAAGCACACTTGCACACGATGCGTGACTGTGGATGCTAAAAGTTGCGCACACCTGAGAATGGTGCATTTATGATGTTGGTCGGCCTCCCACCCAATTTTGGTTCAACTTCCAAGTCGATTTGACATCCAAATCTCAGCTGGATCCGGCTGGGTGGTTGGTCAAAGACCTAAAGGTGCCCTAAACAACCCCTTTTCACACTAAAAGTTGGTTGCACAATACCTCAAAGTGGTGCTATAAAACAAGGCCATGGGTGCACTACATCTTCAAGGAATTCATTTGCAAGGTTATGCTGTTGTTATTCTCTTGGGGAAACGTCTTTTCTCATTAAGATCATACTAGCACCATTCCATTTGGGCAATCCACATCACCTTTTGAGTGGTTTAGCTTGGGATTCTTTCACCATTTCTTTCAAGTTTTCAAGTTGTAAGAAGAGATCAATCTTGGGGGTCCAAGAGCACTCCCTTGGAGGAAGAAGGGACCCAAAGTCCCCTTTCTCTTTGGTGTTTTCTTTTCACTAATACAATCCTTTCCATTGGTGACATGAGTCTTGCATTGGTGACATGAGTCTTGTTTGTTTCTTGTTCTTATGTCCTTATGCACAGTGGTTTAATTGTTTTTTCCTTTCCTAGTTTAATTCTTATCTTAGTATTTTATGTTTATTCTTCTAACCCTTTCCATTATTGTTGTCTTTCTTAGCTAACCCAACGAAGCTTGTAAGCACCTCTATTTTGCTCATTTAGGTGATAAAAGAGGCGCAATAGATTGGTGACTCCACTGGGGAAAGGTATCAATTTCCTTCCCCACTTGGGTAATTTTATCTCTTATGTTTACTTATTTAACTGGCAAGTACCATAACCGGCCCAAGCCGACCTGCAAAACATCAAATTCAAAGTTGAGTTGAGATAATTCCATCCAGAATTTTCTTCACGGCCGTGTGACAGATGTGCGCGGGTTTATTGGCCCACAGTCGCTCATCGTGCGCACGTGCACCAAAATCACAGCATTGCTCAGCGCCTTCTGCACACCTGCGCTCAAAAATCTCTTTCAGTTCGTGCACTGGCACTCACAGCGCCTCTATCTAGTCTGAAACACACACACCTGTGCAAAAATCACACATTGTAAGCTTTTTTATGATCTTTTGAAGGCCCATAGCCTTCTTAAATATGATTCCATGCATGTTGTAATCTGCACCACACTTACATTCCCTCTCATATAAAGGGATTAGTCAAAACACATAGGCACTTAGGGGTTAAAAATCATTATTTTTCCTCTTTTTTCTTTTTATTTTTCCACATGGACGACTTGCTTTGACTAAAAGTTGGAATCATTCTACATCACATATAAAACTTGCACTGGGACTAGAGATTGGATATCAAACGTTGAGTATGCTCTTCTCTCGCGCTCCAAAGTGATTTTTAGAATCAGAAAGAGGTTGAAAGACAATTTCATCTCCCTTAAAAAGATAAAATCTTTAGGAGAGGACAATAGCCCACTCGGGACTCCTCTTAGTTTATTTTTCAAACACATCTCAAGATTGTAACGGGCCCATACATGCCCACATGCTACAAAGATAGGATAGTGTTGAAATTTACTTTCTTAGATTAAATCACTAGGGAAGCCACATGCTACAAAGATAGGATAGTGTTGAAATTTACTTTCTTAGATTAAATCACTAGGGAAGTTTAAAGGTTTTGTAATGGGCCCATACATGACCACATGATCACAATCTAGGATAGTTTCAAATCTTTCTTAGATTAAATCACATTAGGGAGTTAAAGGAATAGTAAAGGACCCACATGTCCACATGCTAGCTTCCTAGGGACTTTTGAATTTCGCAAGGTTGTACCAATGACATTTAGTTAAATAGGTAATCAAAGACTTCTAAGGACCAAGCGAAGTCCGCATGCAGCAAGGTGACACCTAATTCATTAAAAATTTGGCACACTTTCACTCATTCACACACAAAAGTCACTTCTCATTCACATAGTTTTCATCTCAAAACGTGGAGGTTGGAGTAAGTTTCCTCCAAAGGAATTCTGAAACACCCCAGCCTTTTCTTAACGAAACTATCCACTCCCACTTAATTTCAAAGCAATTGGCTCACACCCCCAATCTCTCAAACAACCACATCTAAAATTCTTCTAGATAGGATTTCAGGGATAGGCATCCAAATAACTCCCCGTTATCTGGTTCTCACATTTTCAAAACAATAGAAGTTGTCACATAGGGAACTTAAATCCTCCAAGTCAAGTGTTCCTAACACCATAAGGCAGGGATATACTCGTGAAGGGTTGAAGGCCAAGGTCTGGTTGTTCTGTGCATCCCCCCTTGAGGCACCCACCTCTTGGACAGGATCCAACCCATGACCCGAAAATCTAAATGTCACACTTTGACCGAGGTACCTAGTGACCAAATTTTAGGACATCTACCCAGGTGGCAATTGTGGGCTGCAATTGCACCTTGATCGGATTTTGTGTGGCTATTGGGAAATATCGTCAGTTCTTTCGGGATATGCCCCCTCTACCCCTCATTATACCTTATTGCTTCATCCTTCACTAGTTTCTCTTCTGGTGGCTTCAAACCCCACTGTCGAGTGCTATTGGAAGGTCCAGTATTATTTTGAGAGGAAGGAAATTATGTCTTTTAGGACACGAGCATTTGTTTTCTGTGTTCCCCCACGCAGACAAAATCCACTTATCCACATATATGATTCTTTATCAAAACACTTTATGTATGATGCCCTTCTAATTACATTTGATTTGGATATATATCGTGTAAAGTTCAAAAAAAAATTGCAACAAAGGATCTTGTTTATTTATTGTTCTCACCACCATTCGCACACATTCACTCAGCTAGTCAGACATCATAGGGGACCTACAGAACCCCCATCATTCCAGACACTTGCTAAATCTCCCTCCTATTCTAGGGGGAGTTCCTAGTCTTTCCAACTCATTGGCTCCACCTTCTCACACTCCTATGAGTGCCACTGTCTTGGGATCACCTTTGCTTGGTTCCACCTTACTTGGGTCCAATTCCCAAGGTCCACCTTCCACTCGCTCTCCTCTACACGAACATGGGGGGCCAACTTCCTCTCAATGGGGAATTACAAACCCACCTAGTCCCCTCCAAGGGTCAGGTACTCAAAACAGTAACACTATGGTTGGAACTAATCCTATGCCACCACCCCATATTCCATATTTAGCTTCCCTCAACATATCAAATCTGACTAAACTCACCAATGATCCCATATTTCACAACCCCACATGGCCTGCAATGCCTACCAAACTCCCTTCAGACATCCCCAAGTTTGAAGGAAAAGTAGGAGATGATCCTGCCAACCATATCATGACATTTCACCTATGGTGTTCTTTGAACAACATCATGGACGATCCCATCTGATTGAGGTTATTTCAATGAACACTCATTGGCCCATCCTCTAAATGGTATGTCTAAGAAAAATCTGGGTCCCACGCGACTTTTGAATCCTTGGCCAAAGCATTTTTTACCTTCTTTCAATTACCTGTTCGTTATAACAATGGCCTTGAACTACTCTCAGATTTCAAACAAATCGCCTCTACACATATTGCTAACCACATCCATGAATGGTTTCGGTGACGTAGCCTCTGCAAAGCTGACGCTAACCCCCAACAATGTCTCAATTGGTTCCTCAAATCACTTATCTACCTCCTTGCCAAAGATGTGGTCGCCACCTTCCCCCAGACTGAAGAAGAAGCCATTAGCAAGACCCAATAGTTCGAACTCATCTACGCCCAGCCTGGATACCTATACACAGTACTCCCGGACACCCCAAGACCCGTGCCATTTGGCCAAGACAAACCAGGGATATCTCACTTGGTAGACGGATTGATTGGTAACACTACACACCACAACCCACCGCCTCAACAACCACCCATGTATGGCACACCTTAATACTCATCGGCATATGGAGGAATCCCTTATTATCCTCCTCCCCCTTATCAACAACCATACCTTGTTTCCCCACCTCAACCCATAAGTGGACCCTCGCCGGCACCCCTAAACCACCCACCTACCCAACCAAGTGTCGGTACTCCCTCTACCTTGGCCTATACCCTAAGCACTAGTGAAAGCGCCACACCCTCCTATGTACCTTATGGAGCATCACCTCAACATAATCTATACTTTCCATTTTCTAGCCCCCCACAACCTATGGCTCCACCACAAGGACCACCACACGCTAGGGTTAATTTTGTTCAACCCTCTCCCATTCAGCAATATCAAAATTTTGAAAAGATGAAAACAACAAATCCACCCCATCAATCGAACAATACTAGAAAGAAAGGAAAAAATCAGAACAATAATAATCCGAGACCAGGAGGAAACTAGAACCAACCCCAATTGAACCAGTCTGTCGGGGGCAACCAAAACCAGGGGAATCAGAACCCCCAAGGGGGAAACAACAACAAACGTCAAGGAAGGAACAACAACAATGTTAGGACCACCTTCCCTTGTGCCCTTTGCAGTGATTTTGGTCACTATACTCACCATTTCCCCCAAATCGTTAACATTAAGTGGATGAAAGATTCTATGAATGGACCACGTCCCTCAGCACCACCTACACCTCAGCAATCCCTACAACCATATGTGAAGCAACCCCCCCAACTGCACTACAAAACCCCATGACACACCAAGGGGTCATAAATACCCAACCCGATCACATGCAGCCTCCCCCACCACAGTTGGGATAGTATCCCAATATGGGCACCTCTGCCTATCGCATTATCCTCCTTACTAGTGAGGAAGAAGTCCTTCTACAAACACGCAGTCATTAGTATAGCACACCCCCTGAATCTGCTCCCACCACCTTGGAAGAAATTCCAGTCACAACCGGACCCCCTCTCATAATTCCTTGCCCTAATACTGAAACCCCCTTTCGTATTCCTCATATCCCATTACGCAGAAATGTCCACAATCCTCAAGCTAGGGTAGCTCATAATTACATTTTGGTCAATGACTTGGCACAATCTTCGACTGCCATGTCAGTCTTAGAAGTCCTTCAAACTTATCCCACCCAGCGGAAGTCCTTACTTTTCACCCTGGTAGCATTCGACCCTGTCGATACCCAACTCATCACATTTGACCTCAACAGTGGAGAACCTCGCCTCCCCACTCTTATTTCTTTTCAAATCCCTGTAAAAATTTGGAACATTACAGTTCACTAATGCATCATTGATGAAGGCACATCCACCTGTATCATGTCCAAATCCATATGGCAGAAACTTGGTTCCCTCGAATTCATACCATTTTCCATTACCTTAAGAGCCTATGATGGCAGACCCTCATCCCCCGAAGGACTCTTCCAAAATGTCCCCATCGAGCTCAGGGGAAAAACCGTTCTGATTGACATTGAGGTAATCGATGCCCCACTTGACTACAATATCTTGTTTGGTCATAGCTACATGTATGCTATGAAGGTCGCCGCCTCTTCTGTGTTCTGAACCATGATGTTTCCCCATAATGGAAAGATCATTACCATCGATCAAGTATCACATTACGAGCCTAACTGATCCGTCAGGATTTTTCGAAATGACTATGGATGAGTTTTTATTTGCATGCATTTATTAACCATTGGGAAACTTAATGAAAGAGCGAGAAAAGAAAATGAATTATACAGCCATTAACATATATGAAAATCTGAAATGCAATGAAGAACAGCAAACCATAATGCACAAGTTTGATAACAGAGTTCGGCACAACGTTGCCTACGTCTCCGGGTCTTTTCTCTGTGAGGGAGGCTTCTTTATTTCTGTTCGGAAGCTTATTAGTACATCTTTACAATTGTCGATTGGCTTTTAGACTGATCTGGTCATGTTTCTAGAATATTGCACAACTTACGGCACCTGAAATGGATGTCCCGAGCTCTCAGAAATCGTCCGACAGCATCTCTACCTCAACAGCTTTCTTGCCTCAAACTGGCCTTGACTTGGCTTTGCCTCAGCATCTCTGCTCTCCAAAACCGTCAAAAAGATTCCAAAGCATCCCCCAAATGGCCTCAACATAGCCTTGGTTAAATAGTTGGAAAAGTTGGTTGCAATCTCCAACTTACTCCCAAGAATTAGGCTCTTAAAAAGCCCAATAACTCCCAATTATGAGTTAATTACATTTAAATTAGTCAAAGTGGTTATAAAACCCACTTATAACTATATAATTGGTTTAAAAACGGGCTTTTATCCCCCGCGCGCTCCTTTAGGGTGGTTATATGGGCCATGTGGCCACGCGCTAGCCCAAAGGGCTACGTGCGGGCCACCCCTGCTAGCTCTCGGTCACATTGGTTATGGCATGTGCCCTCCCGCACTAACATTGGAACGGTTATAAAACCAAATTTAAAACCATATAACATAACGGTTAAATGTTTACAATAGAACATTCCCACGCGTTAAACATTACAATGTACATAAATGGGTAATGTATTGACCCCTGCGTGCACGGTCACACATAACACTAATAAGACCGCGAGTCGGGGCCTAGCCCCGGCCCGACACCCCCACCGTTACAACTATAACCTGATTTTAAATACAAAAACAGCCGTGCCTTATAACAAGCACCCACTGTGGTCTATCGGTCGGATAGTTATTGTGAAAACGCTGGCAGAGGGGAGGTCTGGGGTTCGAATCCCCCGGGCCATAGATACTTTTGACCTAGCCGTCATTGGCTAAACTCGAGGTGCCACGTGGCAGCCCGTGATTAGGCCACGTGGCAGCCCGTGATTAGGCCATGTGGCACCATAACAACCAATCAAACCTTGACACTTGTCGGCTTCTGATTAGTCCACGTCATCTGCCACGTCAGCTCTGTCGTACGCCACGTCATCTGCCCGGTCAGCCTTCCACGTCATCCGTCGTACGATGCTGATGTCATCCCATGCCACGTGTCACCCTTCCAGTGGTGACACGTGTCACCTAGGGATTGGTCCAACCGTACGTCCAAAACGCCAAATCAGCCTGACACGTGTCACGCTCTGAGGCTGCCACGTGTCCTGTACGAACCTGCCACATGTCGTCTCCTGATGCTGCCACGTGTCACTGTATGGAATCACCACATCACTGTACGGATGCTGCCACGTCAGCTGTATGGACTGACACATGTCTGTACGGACTGTACGGACAGGTACAGTCAGCATCCAAAATTTTGCCTGTTTGGCTCGGTGGACAGAATGCGATATCTTCTTCATACGGACTCTGTTTGCGATAAAAATTATACCACCAGAATCAGGAAGACGAGTCGGACGTCATGGTGTTGGTTTCGTTGGATTCCGAGCACTTTCATTTTTGAGCATTTTTCATGCCCTGACAGCCTTCTGAATCCGATTTCGGATCACACCTCCCAACAATAAGACCTTTTGGTCCCCAAAAGGTTACTGACCACTCAACAAGCTTGGGATAGGCCACCGGCTTGCTCTTTGTCTTCTGAAAAATGATTACATTAGTGGAAGCAAAATACAATGAAGTTGAGACATCCACTTCTGGCAGAACCAAGTGACTGCTTTCTTTCCTTCACGGTGTTCTTCTTGCTTCGCTGGTAATCCGTCCTCCTTCGTGGGTACGTGCAAAATCCTTTTGCCCTTCTTTGGATGAAGCTCCAGATTAAGCTTCCAACAGCTAGCCTTTTGATGTCCACTCTTGTTGCAGAACATACAACGAGTTTTCGGCATCCAGACCTGCTTAACCTTCTCCTTCTTCCATTGTGGACTTGAGCCTTTACGTCGTGTTTCCTTCTTGGATGACATAGGTTTCCTGTACAAAGTTTGTCTCTTCCAACACTTGGCAACACAATGCTTAGGTGAAAGACAATAAGCACATGGATAACGTTTCCACAAGTTCCGATTTACTTGATTATGCTTGTTATAATCAAAAGGAGAATTAACAAAAACATGACCATTATACCTTCCATGCTGATCTTCACCTTTCTTTGGAGACGACTTGCATTCACTACCACCATCCTGAAGTGATGCGCCATTTCCCTTTGTGAAGTGTTCCTGCAATGTCTTGAGTTGGCCATTTGAAGCTTTACTTGCTTCCGAAGTTTTGGAGCCCATCTTGGAAGACTCTCCAAGGTCCCCTCTTTCATATCCCAATCCTAAGTATCGAGGCCTTTCCTCAACCTCAATGGGATTTACAATGCCTTGACCGCGACGTCCAAGGCCCTTTCCTTTTTCATAACCCATCTTGGTTAATATTCTCAAACCTACACCTTTTGTGTGTTTTTCGAATTCACCAAAACCAACTTGATGAGAATGAGGAAAATTTGTTGAGAAACCTTCACTGCATACCTCAGATATGTTGTCTGAAACAGATGTAGAAGGCACTTCCTTCAATGCTTCTTTTCCTTTGTTGTTCCTTGAAGCTTTTACTTGAACCGTGCTCTTTCATTCCAAGTAGTCTTCATACAACACCTTCACCATCTCGGCCATGGAAAACACCGAATCTCTGAACTTATTCTCGTCTTGAGAAAGTCCTCCTGTAGATGCCATTTTCCTCCTTGAGATGTGCTCTTCCCTGGATAACATGCAAAACTCAAATTCCAAATGTCAACTAGCTCTGATACCACTTGATCCGTCAGGATTTTTCGAAATGACTATGGATGAGTTTTTATTTGCATGCATTTATTAACCATTGGGAAAATTAATGAAAGAGCGAGAAAAGAAAATGAATTATACAGCCATTAACATATATGCAAATCTGAAATGCAATGAAGAACAGAAAACCATAATGCACAAGTTTGATAACGGAGTTCGGCACAACGTTGCCTACGTCTCCGGGCCTTTTCTCTGTGAGGGAGGCTTCTTTATTTCTGTTCGAAAGCTTATTAGTACATCTTTACAATTGTCGATTGGCTTCTAGACTGATCTGGTCATGTT
>CBVK0100529122.1:0-12028 GCA_900067695.1 Picea abies | reverse complement strand
TGTACTAACTTACCCAAACAAGGCCCACATGATTTTTGGCGCTTCATCTCTTAGGGTTAGGTTTTTTGGATGTCTAGGGTTTTGGGCATTCATGTTTATTGTAAAAGGTCCTTCAGAGCCTCATTGTAATGATCTTATTGCGAATGAGCGCAACCTTCACATCTCTTCTCAAAAATAAGCCGCCACCATTCCAGCAAGCTTGTTTCCGTTGCATTTTACAGTTTCAGCGTATTTCATTATTGAAAAGAAAACCAGTTTTACTGTATCTCTGTTATTTTGTGTTAAGCATCTGTTAATAATCTGTATTCATTTCATTCTGCTCATAAAATCTGTATCAGTGGTATCAGAGTGGTCTGCTCCTTGTCGTCTTAATGCATGTCCCCAACGAGGTCGAAGTACAAAGAGTTGGGTCTCGAGCTTGCTTCTCTTGAGGAAAAAAACTCTCGCATGCCCAAGCGACCTCCCATGGCAGGAGAAAATAAAGATGTCTCTGTTATTTTGTGTTAAGAATCTGTTAATAATTTGTATTCATTTTGTTCTGCTCATAAAATCTGAATCATCCTTGTAAGATTTGAGCCTACACAATAACTATTTGTTTCTTAATAATTGTTTAATTATGTTACCAATATGTTATCTCATTGTTCAAACAAGAATCAAGCCTCTAAATGCTTCATTATATTAGCATTTGAATTCTCTAAAAAGTTTCCACTCTCTTACAACCACTACAATTTTCAATTATTCTTCCCACCACTTGTCATGTGTCATGTTCCATCCTTGCACAATCCAATTGATTTTGTACATATAAAATTTGTTAAACTATAAAAAATACCATGTAAATTCAAAAGAGGAATATAAATCAAGACTATGAATTTAATATCCATTTGGTGAACAAGGCTAAAAATTATTAGCATTATCTTCAATTGAATGCCCTAAAGAATCTTCAATTAGATGCACCAAACGATGGGGGTTGACCTAAAAACTAACCAATGGGTTGCTCTATAGACACCCCACAATATATATGCCAACATCATCTACATTTTCTAGTGGGTTTGGTTCTTCGTGCATGGGCTCACCTACCTTTTTTTTTGTTGGATTTGGTTCTTCAAGCATGGCATTGTCATGATTTCTCCTCTCTTAATCATGCTCATTTTTTCTCACTCTCTCTTTAGCCTTTTCTAATATTTCATCTTTGGTAGGTTGTGCATGGTCATATTTTCTTGAATGTTTTTCCATGTTCTCATCTCAAGCATAAAATCATTACCCACCATATATATTTTTAAAATCATTACCCACCATATGTATTTTCTTTTAAATCTTATAAGCATAAAATCATTACCCACCATATATATTTTCTTTTAAATTTTATAAGGTTTCTCCATGCATGTTATATATATTGGTGGCTTAATGTATTTTTTGGTTTTTAATTTCTTTGTTTTCTTTTTTAACATAAATCATACCAATTTTATTTGTTGTTTATGTTGAAGTGTACCCTCAATAAAGGGCTTTCTTCAACCCTCAACGAAGGATCTAACACTAAACCAACAATCCCTTGATTGCAGTTACTAACCCTCAATCAAGGTTATTAAATCCCTCAATCGAGAGTCTCTAAAACACATTCTTAATCCCTCCATCAAGGTCTATTACTAGATCGAGGGTCTAACTCATCAAACATGCCCCCTTTTTGCAGGGTTTCCATGGAGATACAACTTCCATGCACTGAAAGCCCTTCAAATCTTCCATGTCAAGGGGTGGAGTTGATACTAATAAATGCATCAATGAATCATCTTTCCAATGTCATATAATTTTCTTGGTTTTATTTTCAGATTACACTTTTAATTTATATGTTCTACAACTTAAAAATATTTCCCCCACATGGTGAATGCATTGAGAAAAACATCAATATCTTAAAAACTATGCAACCAAAAAATTAGAAAAAATATTTGAGACACTTGTGAATGTGTACTCTTTGAAAGGATATTTCTATTTTTTTAGGTGCACGAAAACATGAGAAACACATTTGTTGAAAACACAAAAATGTATAAAATGTGATTCAAAAGTGATTTACATTTTTTCAAAAAAAAAAAATTAAAATAGGTGGGATAAATAACAATCTATATAGATTGTGCTCGTATAATTTCTTTTCCCAAAGTTATACATTTAACATTGAAATAGCGGTTGTGAAGAAAAGCCACTTGTTAACTTTTTCATAAATTTGCAAGGACGAACATTTAATTGACATATTAAATGGCATGAACAACATTTGGAGAAATATCATTAGAAAGGCAACTAAATTCTTCACAAATTTTAATCTCATTACACAACTAAATTTTCAAGGCATATATGAGTTTCAAGGCCTTCAATGTAAAAAAATATGTAAAATATGAGATTTTCATTACCGTATTTCAATAGAAGGTGTGACACGAGATCATGGTTTCACCTTGATCCAAAGAAAAATGGCAAGCTTGTAGCCTAATGAACTAATTCTAAAGGATGAACATGGGAAAATGGCATTTGTGCTTCTTCCTAAAATTGAGGAATTTATGGGATAGAGATGACCTATGGATACAAAATCTCCACAACTAATTTGGTGATGTTTTGCAACTATGTGGCAACCTTTGAAACAATAGAAGTCAAGGCCAAGTGATTGAAGATTGGCAAGCCTTTAAAAAGAACAAGTTCAACTAGACATTGTTGAATTGGATATTCACGCAATCGAGACTGCTTTTGCATAGTATCTGACTAATATAGGACTACAAACTCATGGACATATTGTATTGTGTTGCATGGATTGAAATCCAATTATAGTGAATCTTGTGAAGGTGGTTGTTGAAAAAGGATTCCTAGGTGGAAACTTACTTAGCAGGACGTTGAGCTTCTCAAGTGTCAAGGGAATCAAACATGAGGCGGTCTAGTGGAGGAGGAGGAGGAGGAGGAGGAGGAGGAGTCATGAACACATTATTGGGGGGAACTTGATTTGGATTACAAGGGATCTAAATCTAGTAAGGATGTTGCTAACTTGGAATAGAAGGAATTGAGGAAGAAAGATTAGGGGGGATAGGGGTGGCCACTAGGAGGGACTCCTAGATAGGAATACCCATAGGGATGAGGACTCTATCATTGGTGAGGTAGTAAAAGCAAGGATAAAGGGATCTTCCTCTTGTGTTCAATCCAATTCAAGCATGAGAAAGTAGAGACATCTAGTTACAAAGTTGTAGGAGAGTCGAGGATAGTGAAGCCCTACCAAGAGAGTAAATAAAGAGAGAATTGTTTGAGGAGATTCGGCGATATGAGAAGCAAAGGACCCAAAAATTTGGAGTGGGATTGCTTCAAGAATTGGGGTGGACACAATGCCCTAGGGGTGTTCATTGTCAAAGTGTGATGGTATCAACATGCCATTGGGGATTAGAGATGGCTAGATTGATAAAGTCACGTGTTTTGAACCTAAAAGGTGCATGGTAAGCTTGTGAAAATCCCACACTTGTTTTAATAAGGCTCATTTGTTGCTTGGATTTTGTTTTAGAATGATTTTAGGTGTGGGCATTTTGTTTACAATGGGTGTGGCAATGGTTGAAGGTGGGGTAGATGAGTAGTGTTGTTGGGGATTATCAACTGTGGTGTCAATGACCCTGCTTATGATTATCAATTGTGATGTGGGCAGATGGAGCATTTGATATAGTGGGATTAATGTGTAGAGGGCATGGGGGAAGAGGGTGTGAATGAGTCCACATGTGTGTTGATGTTGAAGTGGAACATTTACCTTTAGCTTGGTTGTGTGGAGGCATTTGTAAGTTTGGACTTTGGAGGACATGAGGAACTAGCTTCCCAATATGTGGTATTGGCCTTTCTCTAGTGTGTGTCCTTTTTATCGAAGGATTTGTTTATTGCCTTCCATTTAATCATTATCAAAGTCTAATGGGATGACACACTTCTTTAGCTTCATTGACTCACTATGATACTTAATTAGCAAGCGATAGTCCTACTTCTATAAGTGCTTTCTACATCCAATATGAGGGAGATGTGTAATTCATTCGGTGCTTAACATGGAGTTGGACATGTGGCATTTAAAAAACTATTAAATAAAATATTTCAATGTCCAACTTAATTAATATATTTCAATATCAACTTTATATATATATATATATATATATATATATATATATAAAGAAATTGGAAGTAAAAAAATTCTTATGGTTATTTCAATGAGGGGGATGTGTAATTCCTTGTGTGCTCAACATGGAGTTGACACTATTAGGTCCCCTATTGGTTTTGAATTTAGATCCATCTTAACTATGAAAGGCCACTCCGTCCAAAGATTTGACTGATAAAGTTTATGGAGGTATACATACCCTACCCCCTATGAATTTGAACTTGTAACCTCTTAAAAGTAAAGACATCTTCTTAACCAAAAAATAAAAAGTTTTAAATTGCTATATACTTAACTTACTTAAATATGTAACTCATAGCGAAATCAAATTCCACTTCCACAATAATAATAATAATGTAACTCATAACGAAATCAAATTCCACTTCCACAATAATAATAAAAGAGAGGCCACGTGTTACACATGGGCTAACAAAATTAACATATTTGACCACAGATGAGGCCTTGTGGGCACCTAGGTCCTAGGTCTTAAGATGCCTAACATGTATGATGTGATGACCCAGTGAAATAAAAGTAACAAATGCTCATAATTTATAGGCGGTTGGTTTCATCATTTATTTGACAGAAGCAAAAAAAAATGCTAACAATTTAATATGGCCATGGGTGGTTGATTTCACCGAGACTGTCCATTTCAATTATTTGACCCAGTGAAATAAAAGTAACAAATGCTTATAATTTATAGGCGGTTGGTTTAACCATTTATTTGACAGAAGGAAAAAAATGCTAACAATTTAATATGGCCATGGGTGGTTGATTTCACCGAGACTGTCCATTTCAATTATTTGACAGGTTGATTTCATCGAGACTGTCCATTTCAATTATTTGACATAAATGTCAAGACATAGCTGGTTGATTTCATCGAGAATGTCCATCCATTTCAATTATTTGACATAAAAGTCAAGACAAGTCGCTAAGGCCAGAGTTCAGATCCTTTCGATAACAATCATAATAAAGATTAGGTTAGAATTTGAACAGAAAGCCCAACCCCACGATGTTAAAGGTTGTCCAGGTAAGTCAATATGGCCGAGAGATGGAGATAGATGGTAATACAGACAAATCAGTATCGTGTCATTGATCCTTGAAGCCTACTTGACGGTGATGGAAATATGCAGGTGGATGCTCATTTCACTTATCTTATCAAAGAGTTGCGTCAAAAGGGACTGTAACGAAAAAACGAACTGTAGGTGAATCGATCCGTTAGAAGACTTGGTCAAGAGGTTATTTGTAGCAGACAGTAACAAAGCTTTGAAATCAAGAAGAGAGTCCAATCATGGAAACCTCCGTAGCTTTAAAATGGCGTTTGCAAATGCTATCAAAATTTAAGTTTAGTAGAGCATGGTATTTTGATGTTAATGCTGATTCTTCTAGTAGTAAATGGAGTGGGCTAACTCTGGAGCAATCTTCTCTTTCCAGTTAATTTTCTGGCAAGTTTTCCAGCGATGCAGTTTTGAATTTCCAATTAATTTAGAATTCTGATCGATTTTATGAGCATCTGGGTTGGTTTAAAATGGGACAAAACCCCTTACCAAGAATTTGAAATGCATAGAACTAAGATTTGAAATGCATGGAACTTTGATCCATGTCAAACTCAACTTACCCCTGAAAATCTGGCCAGATTCAGGCCCATTTTTTTGCCCGAAAAGAGGAAAGATTTGGTCCCTAGTTAGCTTACTCCCTAGTAAATTGACTGCATGGCAGAAATTTCATACAGCCTAATAGGTTCCCTAGTCAATCAAGCAACCCATAGCACAGCGTTGCGATTACTATATCTTTTCTTTTATGGTCCCGTTCCTAGATCTGGGAGTTTTGTTCAGGACAAAAGAATGACAGGCATCTCTATATATGTTTATAGGATCTTGGTTGAATCTCTCTCTGTTTAAAGAAGCGCTGTGTCTCTTAGAAGAGTTTTGAAGAAAAATGTATCCCCTGTTTCTATGTTTAATGAAAACAACAGAATTATCATTGGAATGCCCCGCCTTTGTTTGTAAACAACCTTTGTCATCCATGTGCTGGTTAATGTTAAGATCTTCCATTCCTCGGTCTCTGAAAAATCATTACTACCGAAGATCTTATAATTATAGAAAAAAAATAGGAGGGTTGGGTGTGAAAAGTAGGATTACGCAATTGCAGTAACAGAAGGGTCACGGGTGTAGAGGCGCAACCACAACGGTATTTTGATAAAAGCAATAGTAAAGTTTATTGTATCAAACATTTAAGATATTCAAAATCAGAAATTACTGTTCAACCCTGCATCGTCCACCCACCCTCTCATATTTACACTAACATCAAATCGTCTAAGACATCCCTAAGTTAAATGAAAACTAATTCTAAAACATTGCTTTCAATATTGAAATTGACAAGTTATTTATGAAGAAGCCTCTGCAACGTAGTAAGAGGTCCATCTTACAGAACTGTTCTCATGCTTTCAAGGAAAGAAATAACTTTTACACCCAATTTTCCTTGGAAAGATGTCAGGTTTCCAACAAAGGAAAATTTGAGAGGATGAATGGCACATTCTATTGGAATGAAAATCTTATCTAGTGGAATGCTATAGCATATAAATGAAACATAATATTGTGTATATGGCACCACAATGTTCTGTGTGACAGTATCATCACTTCAGAAAATGAAAAAGATTTCTTTGTCTGCTAAAACATTTAATCAAAGAAATCCTACAACTAGGGAACTAGCCTAGTAAATGATGACAAATCATATTGAGGTCTCTAATATGTACGAGGGGAAGATCTCTACTTAATTTACATATTTGGTTAAAGTTTGGTCTTGAGGGAAAAAAAGCTGTTCATTCTTTATCTACATGTGTATTAATGAACGCTACTAAACATAATAAGGCTGTAGTCTTCTTTCCACATTACATCTAAAGTTGAAATGTTATGTACTCATACACTGACTCACATGATCAAGACTACAGAGAGGATTGAAAGTAACTGCAATCTTTTTTCCAATAAGAAGTATATCCCAGTTGTCTAGAAAAGGGTAGTTTTGAATGCCAGTGGTTGTCTTTTAATTGTGAAAGTGCAAACATTTAAAATTCGCCCCTATATTCATTCTTGACTGGAAATGCAATCTCTTTGCTCGTTTCTTTGCTTAACACGAAAAGAATACAGATACATTTGTGAATAAACTTCCAGATATTCTGGACCTGTGTCCTAATGCTTTGACCTAGGACCAAAGGTCTTTCAAGAATTATTGGATCATGTACAGTCTGCTATGGAAAGAACAGACTAGATTTTGGTGTTAAGCTTCTAATTTTCTTCCTGGCAACCAAATTTAACAACAGCTGCCATAAGCATCTTCATCTTCATCTATGACTGGATCTATTGGATAAAGAATGGCCTATAGGGTCCTGTCTGAACCTCCAAACTGATAGCTGTTATCTATTTTGTTGGAAAAGGGCGGCAGCATTTACTCAAAACTGGATGTGCGAATCAATGGTTATCCACTCATGTAATGCTGCTATGAAAGAGGAGAAAAACAAAAATTATGTGCATCAGAAAAAGGCATGTGCCACTAAGGATGATAATATAACATAAGTGTACAAGGCCTGAAAACTAAAGAAATGGAAGAGAAAGATCTGTGAAGACTGTGACGCCTGCAGAGGTTGTGAAGAGGTTGATGAGCCACTTGCTGTGGAAGAAGATTGTGAAGGAATTGGCACATTCCTGCACACTCCATTTGCTGCCCCTACCTGCAAGATTCAATTCATCTGTTTAATACTTGAGCCCTTTATGTTCACAATTTTAAACCAATTGAAGAAAATAATACTCATTGTAACAGAGTAAAATTACAATCAATTTACACAGTAACCTCTAGACACTTTTGGAAATTTCTTGGGATTGGTTTTGGCATTTTTCTGAAAAGTCTGGATTAAATCAAAAGAAGAATCTAAGAAACTGCTCGTCCGAGCAATTGAGTTCATACCAATCTTGATTCTTACTATGTTCATTCATTTTAAACAAATATTTAATTGAATATGTCAAATTTTACAATATTTTGAAAGGAAAGGGTTAGACCAGCAAGCTGCTGATAATTAGGCACTGCTTGAAATTCCCCTAGAATACAGTAATGCACTGAAAACTGACAAAATGGCGTTGAGACCCAAAGAAAATTTGCAGAACCAGTAAGTGCTAGCTTCTTCATTAAAAGAGTTCAAAACCTGGCAAGCTGCAACAGTATTGCATCCACATAGAGATCTACCATTGACTCTGTCTACTGCATCGAATACTCCTCCTCCATCACTCCTCTGCAAGAATCCAATGTATGACAATTAAAGCAGCAATGATGTAGGACAAACGTTTGCACCTTAGTACATAGTTGTAGAAAAGCAAAATATACTTCGAACCATATTCTTTTCTAAGTTAATATCTAGATAGTAGAAAGATTAACAGCAAATAACAAGCATTTCAATTAAAAGATCCGATTCTGAGTGTTCCAGCAATGCATAGAAATGTTATAATATACCATGTAGAAGTTTACTGCAATGAAATTGGGAGCTTTCCCTGCTCCATGATAACACACATTGAGCATCTGGATAAGTGAAGTGGAATGGTCCTTGCAGGTTCCACTTTGATCAGGAATGGTAGGAAAGTAATTCATTAGAAACAGTATAGCTGCTTTTGAATTCAATGGTACTGATTCTTTGCGGTTTGAGCAGGATCCTGGTTTGATCCCACCATCACCAGCTGCAGAATCCCATAATGTGTTAGATGTTAATGCCAGGACTGTATTCTTGAATAAAATAGATTTGCACGGCTTGTTACTTACGTTCATTTTCAGTAATGTACCTCCACTGATAAGCAATGCCTTCTGTTGCTTCCTTTGAGGGCATGGAAGTGAACACTACCAAACGTTGATTGTTGGCTACCATCTCTGTTACAGTTGGCCAATCTTCCCCATTCATCGGCATTTTAGACACAGGGAACCAGTACTTTGATAGCCCGGCATCAGTAAACACCTTGGTAAGTCCTTTGATGGCATGTACATAGTCCTCAATAAAGATTGTAACAATTTCTGTGGGATTTAAGGATAAAAATGCTTCTACTTCCCTCAATGTGTTGATTGCAGGTTCCTGACAAAAAGCAAGGATTGTTTATCAAACTTGAACAAAAGGGACAACTATTTCTTCACTTTGAAACTAAACTCTCCTCTTTGTACCCCTATGGCTCTAAAGCCTTCAAGGGCGTGCATGATGCTGGTTGGAAAGGGAAATCTGCGTATAAGCAAAAAGTTGCCGATGAAAGGAGAAAAAGTTTGTCTTTTAAGATAGAGAACATCTTACAAATGCTGTGAAGTTGTAGCATTGCCCTTGCAATGAATGGCAAAGCCAAACATCTCCCATGAAATCATACATGTCCAGCATCAATCCCCTTACGCCATTCTACACAGAAATCAAATAAAAACAACCGACCTAATCAACAATGCCGCAAGGCATCAGACAACAATCGAATTTTCAAGGATTATTTGAGTTGAGTTTAACTTACATTCAGCTGATTTGTCACAGAATCTTCTTGGTTGTAGAATGTAACTCGTGCAGTTCCTGTATAGGATTGCTCCCCAATTATCGAAAAAGCATTATGGGTTGTCAGCCAGGTATATTTATTGAATGGCAAGCCATTAACCTTGCAAACATCAAACATTGTAAAAGTCAGAAATATATATAAGATTTTTCCGACAAAGAGAAGCTTTTCTATCCCGAACTTGAAAACACCAAGCCCTGCACTGTTTAGAAATCGCTTCCAGGTTTCTTTAGCTACCTAAGTTCTTAATTCCAAATATTGAACAGTTATCCTTGCAAAACCAGAATAATATAATAGTCAAAACTCTATTGTAGAGTTCTGTAGCAAAATAATTCTTAATCCTAAGTCTCTGAAAACAAACCCTGCAAAAACAAAATACTGTACAACTAAGAACTCAAGCAAAACAAGCTCTTAACCCAAAAACACTCAAAAATTAACCTTGCAAAAGCAAATCACTGTAATAGCCAGAATTATGTTCGAGATTTCTCTGTCAAACAATTTCCGAGTCCCAACCTGTTCACTAACTATAGCTCCCCCCTAGTAGGGTATTAGGCTCAGTGTGATCACCATGAGATTTAATTATCGAAAACCCAGTGAAAGCGATTGTTTCTGCCCATTTCTAGCTATAAAGGAAGCATGTAACTTGTTACATATGAACTTACGATGGAAGTGACTATTGTGGCTTGTCCTCTAACACAAACTGGTTGGTTCTGGCCAACAGCCTGGCAAGTACTGCAATAAAGACCAGATCCACAGTCTCCTTCAGTATAGCAGGAGTCCAGAAGCTATTCACAACCAAAGACACTGTTAGAATGCATTGTCGTCACTACCCGCAGGAGTCCAGAAGCTATTCACAACCAAAGACACTGTTAGAATGCATTGTCGTCACTACCCAAAAAGAAATTCTGCATATTTCCATGTGAGTTTCTTCTACGTTGATTCTATCATTTTTATGGGACTAAAAGCCAGTAAAAATCTTGCTGAAGAGAACCACGAACCTGGCAACCCCCATTAGAGCAAGCCCTTGCTGTTATGAACAGAGCAAAACTCACGAGAAGAATGGGCACCATGACTCGTAAAGGAGGCTAAGACATCAAAGCCATAACATCACGGGTGCTGCCGTTTAGTGGAAGCTTTACAATTGGTACTGTTACCCTTGCTTCTGTTGATGGTACTCTTGCTCGGGCAACTAAGGCAATTGGTTGTGGGCAACTAAGGCAATTGGTTGTGCGTATGGAATAGGAACTGGAACTATAAGGGGCGCTTTAACTGGATCCACTCGAACCACGATTGGAAATGGAACTTCATATCGATCTGCGATTGGGGGCTCTTCAACGGGTAATACTTGAATCTTAAAAACAAAACAAGTATGGTCAATATTGCTGCAAAGTTAAGCTCAAATACTCAGTTTTCCTTCACAAACCCAATAGCGGGAAAAAGTGGAGAAAAGATGGGACAGAAAAAGCAAGACATGCGGCAAAGATGCATTAAGTGTGCTCTGATGTGTGGGGGCCCATGATACGCTTTCCAGGTGAGTGGTCTGTCTTTGATGCAAAGCCAAATGAAATTTTTTATCTTTAAAGGAATGGCCCAGCTCCAAATAGAAGAGAGCCATAGGGTCTCTTCAATACTGCCAACAGTTTGAAGGAGAGCCTCATAAGCATTGCTGACAGTCAAGATACCAGATCCATCCCCCCCCCCGCCCATAGTAACTTATCGGGAAGATCAGTGAGCGAGACTCCTGCCGCTTGCAAAGCAACTGTGTAGGAATCCCACTCCCTAGCAGTCGGTGAAGGAAGGAGGAGATCGCTGCTAGAACTCCAACAATTCCGGAGAAAGGCAGAGTTTGTAGGCACATTAACCTGTGCTAGACAAGAGAGGCCTTGAAGAGCGAGTTGTGATCTGAGAGAGGGCGAGAGGATGGATAGATGCTCCAGCCCCAGAATCTTATCTCTTCCAAGTTGAATCTCGGTACCCTCCAACAATTCCGGAGAAAGGCAGAGTTTGTAGGCACATTAACCTGTGCTAGACAAGAGAGGCCTTGAAGAGCGAGTTGTGATCTGAGAGAGGGCGAGAGGATGGATAGATGCTCCAGCCCCAGAATCTTATCTCTTCCAAGTTGAATCTCGGTACCAGTACCAGGCTTCCATCTAAGCCAGTGGAGAATCATCGGGGAGGCAGATATCAAACCCTTCCAAAAGGGGGAAGCCCGATTCAGCACCAGTGAGGGCTTTCTCAACCAAAGTAGGAGAGGAAGGGAGCAAAGGTACTTATCCAAAATAACTTTCTGCCAAATGCTGCTATGGGTAATCGCTCTCCAGAAAGAGCAAGC